>CM060957.1:33212542-33361457 GCA_030765055.1 Mantis religiosa
CTTCTTCTTCTTCTTCTTCTCTTCTTCTTCTTCTCTTCCTTCATCTTCTTCCTCTTCTTCTTCTCTTCCTCTTCTCTTCTCTCTTCCTCCTCTTCTTCTTCTCTTCTTCTCTCTCTTCTTCTTCCTCTTCTCTTCCTCTTCTTGTTGTTGTATGTGAAGAATTAATACTAAACTCAAGGTTGGCCTTTTCAATACACCTGCAACAATTGTGCTATAAACAAATAAGAAACCTCGCTGGTCACAGACATGCCACATGAGTGCCACTGGCAAAATAAGGAGCTAATTAGAATTGGAGGATGCTAGACGACCAGTCTCAAGCATCTGTCATCGACCAGTTCCAGCTGATCGGTCACAAATATATGCAATTGAAATCTGGAAGTGAAATCACTTAGACTTTCCATTATTCTTTGAACAAAAAGTAATGTAAAATTTGGATGCACTTTCTTCAATTTATTAGCTAATGAAAGATTCCTTCGTCAAATTATCACATGGAAAGAGCTATTCTGAATATTTTTATTGCCTAATGTTTAGGTCATTGATATGGAGACTAAAAGTGTTGTTTTCTATGATAAATCTGTGAACTCCCTTTCACTCTAAATGAATTTTAATATTTACATACCTAATCTCCTACCTGTCTGTGTAAGTTCCGTCTGTCTGCCGATCGACCCACTCACCTACCTAAACATACCTTCGAGAGAAAAAAATATTATATATATATATACCATTGATTAAGCTAGATTGTTTTTGGATAAATAGATTAGGCTAGGTTTTGGATAGATAGAGTCAAACTGAAAAATTTAAACACCATGGCCAGGATTTGAATATCGGATCTTCTGGTTTCCATCTAGTCGCCTTTAGCCATTGAGCTACCAGGACCAATGTGCTGTTGGACATTAAATTCTCCAATTGACTCACATATTTTCCTGGTAAAACCACTAGGTATTCAAGATACACCATTTGTGGCAACTTACTATTAGAAGTACTTGAGTCCAGGCTTCATTATTAAAGTCTTATTATTTAATAATCGTTCCTTCACACTAGCTGTGTATAAGCTAAGGTCTTGGATAGAGGAGTTAAACTGAAAAATGCAATGCCATAGCCAGGACTTGAACCAGGATCTCCTAGTCTCTATCCAGCCGCTCTTACAAGTTCTTCCCAAAACTTGTTTCAGAACAAAACGTTCAAGTTTGATACTTGCCAGAGCGACTCATTATAAACGTTCCTAGAACTACCATCAGAGACTTCTATAGATGTATTAGTTTCAACAAGATGTCAAGTTAACTGAAGGAAATTTGGCTCTGAAATATGTTTTGGAAAATTTAAGAAGTTATTTGCTTTTTTGCCATGAATTGATTTAGTTTGTACTCTTAATGAAATGCTTATTTTATTCATAAATCAACATGAAAAGCAAAACAATATGTTTTTTTTAATGGGAACAAAGTCCTTTACAATTGAGGCATTTTTGTAATACCAGATAAAGCAATATGTAAGAAATGAAGCTAATAACAGTAGAGGAATACAAATATTGTAATAAAATATAATTATAGTCAAGAACTTATAATTCTGAAAAATATATGTGAAGTTTGTAACAAATTATTATATTTCATTGTAGTAGATACAAGTAATTTCACCAGTATTACCATTATTACTGGTATTTGATACAGTAGAAATTTTACAAAAGAATTAATATACCGTTGTGTTTATGTGTTTTCTAGATCTATAATAGCAGCAGTATCACCATCAGTAGTAATACCGTGTCTTGTTCGGTTAGGTAAAAAGGGATATGGTGTTGCAAAGAGAATACCTACGTTAATCATTACTGTTTCTGTGCTCGATGATGGAATATCTGTTGCTGTCTTTGGGATCTTACACAGTACCCTATTTACAAAAGGTAAACCACATGATCAGGGATGTAACTTCTTGTTTTAATGTCATTAATCACAATGAATCATGACAGTTATGATATAAGCTAATTTTGTTACTATAAAATATATGAAGTAATGGAAGGTTTGCTTGAGATATTATTTGGACATATCTATTACTCTGTTAATTACATATGATTATTATTCTCTTGTATTATATAATTAATATTAAAGGTAAGGGGAGCGTAAATAGGCCAGAGAACTACAGGGGGATAAGCTTACTATCTATAATTGGGAAAATCTATACAGGCATATTAGCAGACAGACTAATGGATTGGGTGGAAAGAGAAAATAAAATATCAGAATTTAGGAAAAAAAGCCAAACTATAGACAATGTTACTAAAATTAGGCAAGTGAGTCATCCTTGTATATACTTTTCTCCACTTACAAGTTTTTTATGAAGACTAGTTTCTGGGGACTTCTCCCCTATCGTCAGTTCTGTGGTTGACTGATGATGCATCCGGTGTCTGCATCTGGCTTGGTGTTGTGTTGCCATCTAATGTCCTGGTAAGTTTGATGACGACATCTACCGCGGGAATTTCAAAATTCATCAAGAGGTCCTGTTTTTTCGTAATAAATATGTCTTCCCAAATCTGTAGTTCCAGAGGTTTCTTTGCCTGTTTGATCAGTTCTATTTCTTGTTTTATGTTGTGATTCTCAGACCAAAAGCGATGTGCTACGGCCGACTTGTCCATTTGTTTGAATTTAATATTTCTGAAGTGTTCTTTCATTCTTGTTCCTAATGGAACAAATGGACAAGTCAGCCGTAGCACATCACTTTTGGTCTGAGAATCACAACATAAAACAAGAAATAGAACTGATCAAACAGGCAAAGAAACCTCTGGAGCTACAGATTTGGGAAAACATATTTATTACGAAAAAACAGGACCTCTTGATGAATTTTGAAATTCCTGCGGTAGATGACGTCATCAAACTTACCAGGACATTAGATGGCAGCACGACACCAAGCCAGATGCAGACACCAGATGCATCATCAGTCAACCACAGAACTGACGATAGGGGAGAAGTCCCCAGAAACTAGTCTTCATAAAAAACTTGTAAGTGGAGAAAAGTATATACAAGGTTGACTCACTTGCCTAATTTTAGTAACAATGGCACTACACTTTCTGAAATACTTCTTTTTATTCTATATATAGACAATGTGTTTATAATCAAGATGTTAATTGATAAATACTTGACCAGGAAAAGGGGGAGATTGTATATGTTTTTTGTGGACATTGAGAAAGCTTTGGATATAATAAACAGGGGGGCTGAGAAGAAAAGGGGTGAGTGAGAAGTTTATAAATGAAATTGATAAAATGTATAATGTGGTGAAATTTAGAATAAGATATGTGTTAAATGTACTATCGGAAGAGGCCGAGCAGCTTGAGACAGGGGTGCAAATTGAGTCCTATACTGTTCAGTTTATTTATAGATGACATAATAGGGAAGGTTAAGGAAAGCAATGGCTATTGCCCAATAATAATGAACAAAGAGATTCCTGGTTTATTGTACGCAGATGATCTAACGGTAGGAGCAATTTCTGTAATAGGTCTACAAAAATCAATTGAGGCAATTCATAGGTTTTGCACTGACTGAGGACTAAGAATAAACAGCAAAAAATGAAAAATAATGGTATTTAAAAGAGGATTGATACTGAGGAAAGGACAGGAGTGGTTCATAGGAGATCAAAAGGTAGAAGTGGTAAACGAGAATGACTATTTAGGTGTAAGGATGTGTAGCAATGGAGTGTGGGCGGCACAAGCCAGAAAAGTGATAGCTAATGGTAGGACGGCAATGACAGGGGCAAGAATATGTAAACATAAACTGGAAATGTCATTTAGATGGTTAGAAAGAATGCATGAAGCTGTCATTGAATCCATAACAATGTATGCAGTGAAGGTATGGGACACATCAGTGGTAGGTGCACAATTAGACCAGATGTATGGTCTGTTTTGCAAAGAACTACTAGGGTTACCAAAATCTGCACCAAGAGAAGTGGCATTACTAGAGTTGGGTAATACAAAAAGGAGAGGAATAATAATACAATACTGAAATTCTGGTATAAATGTATTACAGGACAGAAAGGGGAATTATTGAATCTGCGCATGAAGCAACAGAAAAGCATTAAGAACACAAATAGCTGGTGGTCGGAATTGGAAAGAATGGTTTCGAAGATAGGCATGGGAGATTTATGGAGAGCAGAGGAGATAAATCATAGCAGTTTTTGGAAGGAAGTGAGAACTAGAGTACAAGACATAGATAGACAGGAGATTTGGGAAAGTATAGAAGAAAAGAAATCTTTGAAATTCTATAAGCAATTAAAGGCAGAATGGGGTAGGGGAAAATATATAGATCAATGTGACAAAACTAGAAGAGAAGGCATAGGATGGATGAGAGTAGGAATAATACATCTAAAAGGGTTGAACAGTAATGAGGTAGGGATATGTGACTTTTGTGGAGATGAAGAGAGCACTGTTCACTATCTGATAGAATGTAAGGAGTTAACAAATTACAGGAGAAAAATATAGGATAAGAAATGGGACAGTGAGAGCAAAGAGGTAGGGGGGTTACGCCTGTTATCAGGGATGGCTGAAAAGAAAAATAGATGTATAGGAGAACTCTTATATAGGTTAAGAGAAAAGTGGATTAGGGCAAAAGAAGCAAAGGTCAAGAAGAAATGACACCAAGCTGCTCAGGAAAACCAAAGGCTTATGGCCAGGGGACCTGAGTCAGCGAGTAAATCTTGGGTCAGCAATTTCATGTATTTGTACAGGATGTATAATAGTGCATGTTCGATTTTAGTCATTGTAGTGAAAATGAAATAGAAACTGTACAAATAAATATAAAATATCAAACTTGTAAACTGGTATATAATTAGTATGAATATTATACTTATTTATGTATATATTTATATACTTTAATATCCATATATCTGGAAAAAGTGTAATACCACTAAAATAATAATTAGAGTCTGGATTTCTAAGCGAAGTGCTCATAAATGCTTTTTTGCTGAAATATGTGTTTTGCTTACTTATTTTATGCTTTTTAATTAAAATAGCTTACTTTATCCAAATCATGTAAGTTTAAAAGTAAATTTTCACTCCTAGCCATCATTTTATCATTCAGATGGTGTCTCGCTGAAACAATTAGGAGCCAAATAAAGACATGGATCTTCTTGTCTCTAGCGTAAAGAAAGTGTTTGTACTACACTGATTAGAGTTCAAAAATTTCATGAAGTCCAACCAAATTTGTGTTTACCTCCTCAGCTAGTTTTGCCTTGATAGGGGTATTGTATTGTATTTATTTCATCCTTTGGAACATAATACATATGTTATAGGACACGTCAGTTCAAGATACAAAGATAAATATAAAAAGTTACATAAGACTAAAAACTGTAACAGACACAGGATCCAACAAAAGTCTAAAGTAGAAAAAGCAAATAAATATAAACTATATCGAGATTTAACTGTATTGGAACACCACAGTGAAGCGAAAAATTATTAAATTTTAGATGAGTCGTATTTCTTACACATCTGCTTCACTTTCGTACCTATTTTGAGGACATGTTTTGCAAATCTTCGTTTGCATCTACGGCTCTTGTGCGACTGACGCTAGATCCAGCGGTGTGGGTAATTCTGGGGTTGTTGCTGCCATCTGTTGATTTAGTGATGAACTGAAATGTGGGATTCTCTTCTAGCGGGATTTCAAAGTTCATTAGTTGGTTTTTATGTTTTTCTATGTATATCCTCTCCCATATGACGAGTTCACTATGTTTTTGTACGTATTTTAGTAATTCTGTGCTATCTTCAATTTCATGATTTTCAGACCAGAAATGAGCTGCTATTGCGGACTTATCAATATTTTTGTATCTTAAGTGCCTGAAGTGTTCTTTCTTTCTAGTGCCTATGTTTCTTTTTGTCCTCCCTATGTAAATTTTTTCACAGTCTTTACACTTAATCTTGTAAATGCCTGACTTTTCCTCTGGTTTTATCTTATCAGTATTATTACTGTGAAGTAGGTTTTTAACGTTGTAATTGTTTTTTGGTGCCAATGTTATATTGAATTTCTTGAATATTTTTTGGAACTTTTTTGTGGCCCAGGGGTGGTAAGTAAATTTAGCAAATCTAATTTCTTGTTTTATTGGTGTGAGAGCTGTGATCTGTTTTAATCTCTTTTGAAGTTTGAATAATTTTAGTTTTTTATCTACAAGGTTTTTTCCATATCCATTTTTAATTGCCGTTTTTAAGATTTGATGGTATTCGTTTTGATATTCTTGCTGGCTGAGAGGTAGATTTACTAATCTGTGTGTCAGACTGTTGATGGTTGCATGTTTGTGTGGAATTGGGTTGAAACTATTTGCTTTAATGTAATTATCTGTGTGGGTTGCTTTTCTATGAATGCTAAATTCTAGTTTTTCATTGCCTTTTTTGATTTTAAGGTCTAAAAAAGGTAGAGTACAGTCCTCTTCAGTTTCTACTGTGAATTGTATGCTGGGTTCTTGCAGGTTGAGTAGTTTCAAAGCATCATCTATTAGTTTGTAGGGCACTATTGCAAAGATGTCGTCTACGTATCTGTACCATGTTTTAAACATATGAGGGAAGGCTTTAGTAATATGTGTTTCGAAAAAGCTCATGTATAGATTGGCCAAAAATGGTGATAGCGGGCTTCCCATAGCTAGTCCTGAAATTTGTTTATAATATTTTCCATCGAAGACAAAATAATTTTGATGTATACATAATTCAGTCATTGCCAAATATTCTTCTATTGCATTGGCATCCAGGTTTATAGAATTTAGCCATTTTTTCAGTTGAATCAAAAGTTTGTCTAATGGAATGCTAGGGAAGAGGGAGCGGACATCAAAGGATACTAAAGTGTCATGAGGTTTTAGTTTAAGATTTTGAATTTTTTCTACCAGGTCTAAAGAGTTTTTTATACTCAGAGTATGGAATTGTGGAAAGGACTGAAATTTTTTGGTTAGCCATTTTACCAGAAGGTAAGTAGTAGTGTTTATATTATTTACAATGGGTCTCATGGGTATGTTGGGTTTGTGTATTTTAGGCAAACCATATATTCTTGCAAGGGTAGGGTTGTCTGGTTTGATAGTTTTTTGTTCTGTAGTTGTTAAAATTTTACTATTAATGATGGTTTTTTGTACATCTTTTATGCATCGGTTGAGTGGATTAGAATCTATTTCCTGGAATTCTTTTTGTTGTAGTAACTCTAACATTTTTTCTTTGTATGTAGCTGTATCTAAGATTACTATTTTGTTCAAATAGGTCCTCAAAATAGGTACGAAACTGAAGCAGATGTGTAAGAAATATGACTCATCTAAAATTTAATAAATATAAACTATATAAAGGCCATAGAGAAATGCTATATAAAAGTAATTGTTCACAAATGTGTACTTATGTTCTGTAACTATTGTTCACATCATCAGCTCCATTGCGACTAAGGCTTGATCCAGTGGTGTGGGTAGTTCTGGAGTTGCTGCTGCCATCTGTTGATTTTGTGATGAATTTAAATATGGGGTTGTCTTCCCGTGGGATTTTGAAGTTCATTAGTTGGTTTTCATGCTTTCCTATGTATATTTTCTTCCAAATGACGAGCTCCCTATGTTTTTGTACGTATTTTAGTAATTTGGTGTTATCGTCAATCTCATGATTTTCAGACCAGAAATGAGCTGCTATTGCAGACTTATCAATATTTTTGTATCTTAGTTGCCTGAAATATTCTTTCTTCCTAGTGCCTATGTCTCTTTTTGTCCTCCCTATGTAAATTTTTTCACAGCCTTTACACTTTATCTTTTAAATGCCTGATTTTTCTTCTGGTTTTATCTTATGTGTATTGTCACCCGAACATCGGAACTCCCTATAGAACCGACTGGCAGCAGCAGGAGACGGTTGGCATTCGCCACGCCCAGTCATTTGTCTTATAGCGGTAACGAGGGTTGGCTGGAAAAATATCACTGTGTCGTCTCTTTTCGCTCCACCTGAGTTCTCGAGCTTACGGGATATTTCATCTAATCCAGAACCTTCTAGATTGGCCAGTATGCCCTATATAAGCAACACGTCAGGCTGGAGGAGAGTCAGTGCTTGGCAAGCAGCGAAGTAGCGCCGTGTTAGTGAACGGACGAGAAGACTGTGTGCATGCAACGGAAGAATTTACATAATCGTGAGCGTACAGTGGAACTGCAACAGACGAACTGGTGAATTGTAATTGTGTGTATTATGTAATTCTGTGCAATCGGCAAGTGTTCAACTGTAAGTCGGTGGAAATAAAGAACATTGTTGAGTTTGTGTAATTGGACTTTTCATTTCACGAACCCACAAGGTCACAGTATTGTTGCTGTTAAGTAGGTTTTTAAAGCTGTAATTGCTTGTTGGTGTTAGTACTATGTTATATTCCTTGAATATTTTTTGGAACTCTTTTGTGTCCCAGGGATGGTATGTAAATTTAGCAAATTTAATTTCTTGTTTAACTGGTGAAAGAGCTGTGATCTGTTTTAATCTTTTTTGAAGTTAGAATGATTTTAATCGTAAAAACTATTTGTAGTCGGTTTATTGACACTCGTCATTTTCTTTTTTTTATATTATCGAGGGACTAGTTTCAAAGGCCATTGCTCCATTTTCTACCTCTCTCCAACTAGCATTTGTTGTCGTCTGCTCTCCTCTCTCTGGTGGTGGAATGATTTTATTTTTTGTCTGCAAGACTTTTTTCATATTCATTTTTAATTGCAGTTTCAAAGGTTTGATAGTATTGTTTTTTATATTCTTGCTGACTGAGGGGTAGGTTAACTAATCTGTGCTGGCATGTTTGTGTGGTATTGAGTTGAAACTCTTTGCTTTGATGTAATTATCTGTGTGTGTTGCTTTTCTGTGTACACCAAATTCCAGTTTTTCATTGTTTTTTGAGATTTAAGGTCCAGAAAAGGTACAGTACAGTCTTCTTCAGTTTCTACTGTGAATTGTATACTGGGTTCCTGAAGGTTGAGCAACTTCAAAGCATCATCTATCTGTTTACAAATATGTTGTCTATGTATCTGTACCATGTTTTAAAACTGAGGAAAGGCTTTAGTAATATGTATTTTGAAAAATCTCATGTATAAATTGGCTAAAAGTGGTGATAGTGATGATAGCCATAAGACAAACCTACATTTAAATTCATCACAAAATCAACAGATGGCAGCAGTAAGTCCAGAACTACCCACACCACTGGATCAAGCTTTAGTCGCAATAGAGCTGATGATGCAAACAATAGTTTGTGAAACATGTTCTCAATATAGGCATGTAAGTGAAGCTGATGTGTAAAATATACTACTCATCTATTAATTTAATATGTGTTATGCTTCACTGTGGTGTTCCAGTAAGTAAAATTTTGATGTCTTTTAGAGTTGCTTTTACTGCAATATTTTATGCCACTGTCTTATTCTAAGGTAAATTTAACTTAAGTTAATTGGGAGTCGATTAATAACACAAAACAACACTCACTTTTAAATTTTCCCGGAACCGGTTTCTGAGGCCTTCCCTCTATCTTCAGCCGGACATTGACTAGTTCTCATTGGTGTAGCTGGCAATATTTTGTCTTCGGTCTCCTCTGGTGGCGGTTCGAGGAACTTGCTGAACAAATCTTTCTGGGGGATGTCGAAATTGAATACTTTGTTCCTATTTTTTGAAATAAAGATTTGTTCCCATGTGGACAGTTCTTCTTTTCCTGTTGTATGTTTTAGTAATTTTGGTTCTGGATTTATGTTGTGGTTTTTTTCCCAGAAATGCGTGGCAACTGCTGATTTTTCTAATTGTTTGTATTTTATGTTCCTAAAGTGTTCCTTTGCTCTTGTTTCTAAATTTCTTTTGGTTTTTCCAATATAAATTTGACTACAGTCACAGCATTCAATTTGATATATACCAGACTTCTTGTTAGATGGAATGGCATCTTTGATGTTTGAGCAAATTAGGTTTTTTAAGGAGTAATGGTTCACTGGAGCTAGTTGAATGTTTTGTTTTTTGAAGACTTTTTTGAATTTATCAAAGGCCCATGGATGGTAAGTGAATTTTTTTAAGATCATTTTAGTTTCTGTAGCTGAGAGGGTTGTGGTTTCCTTTAGTAGTTTCTTCTTTTTTGCTAAGTTCACTTTTTTGTCTACTAGTGATTTGGGAAAGTCATTTTTCTGTGCTATTTCAATAATTTTGTTGTATTCTATTTTGTATTCTTCTGCTGTGAGAGGGATGTTGATCAGTCTGTGTGCTAAACTATTAAAGATTGCCTGTTTGTGGGATCTTGGATTGTAGCCATTAGCTTTTATGTAGTTGTCTGTCTGTGTTGGTTTTCTGTAAATGCCAAAGTTTATTCTATTTTTATTTCTGATTATTTTTAGATCTAAAAATGGTAAATACTCGTCTTTTTCAACTTCTACAGTGAACTTGATGCTTTTTTCTTGAATATTTAAAAGTTTTAGTGCATCACTGATGTGTTTTTTTGGCACTATGGCAAATATGTCATCTACATATCTTTGCCAGAGTTTGAACATCCATGGGAAACCTTTAGTGATCCTTATTTCTAGTGCACTCATGTACAGATCGGCCGGGAAGGGTGATAAGGGGTTGCCCATTGCTAAACCAGAAGTTTGATGGAAAATTGACATGGTTTAGCAATGGGCAACCCCTTATCACCCTTCCTGGCCGATCTGTACATGAGTGCACTAGAAATAAGGATCACTAAAGGTTTCCCATGGATGTTCAAACTCTGGCAAAGATATGTAGATGACATATTTGCCATAGTGCCAAAAAAACACATCAGTGATGCACTAAAACTTTTAAATATTCAAGAAAAAAGCATCAAGTTCACTGTAGAAGTTGAAAAAGACGAGTATTTACCATTTTTAGATCTAAAAATAATCAGAAATAAAAATAGAATAAACTTTGGCATTTACAGAAAACCAACACAGACAGACAACTACATAAAAGCTAATGGCTACAATCCAAGATCCCACAAACAGGCAATCTTTAATAGTTTAGCACACAGACTGATCAACATCCCTCTCACAGCAGAAGAATACAAAATAGTATACAACAAAATTATTGAAATAGCACAGAAAAATGACTTTCCCAAATCACTAGTAGACAAAAAAGTGAACTTAGCAAAAAAGAAGAAACTACTAAAGGAAACCACAACCCTCTCAGCTACAGAAACTAAAATGATCTTCAAAAAATTCACTTACCATCCATGGGCCTTTGATAAATTCAAAAAAGTCTTCAAAAAACAAAACATTCAACTAGCTCCAGTGAACCATTACTCCTTAAAAAACCTAATTTGCTCAAACATCAAAGATGCCATTCCATCTAACAAGAAGTCTGGTATATATCAAATTGAATGCTGTGACTGTAGTCAAATTTATATTGGAAAAACCAAAAGAAATTTAGAAACAAGAGCAAAGGAACACTTTAGGAACATAAAATACAAACAATTAGAAAAATCAGCAGTTGCCATGCATTTCTGGGAAAAAAACCACAACATAAATCCAGAACCAAAATTACTAAAACATACAACAGGAAAAGAAGAACTGTCCACATGGGAACAAATCTTTATTTCAAAAAATAGGAACAAAGTATTCAATTTCGACATCCCCCAGAAAGATTTGTTCAGCAAGTTCCTCGAACCGCCACCAGAGGAGACCGAAGACAAAATATTGCCAGCTACACCAATGAGAACTAGTCAATGTCCGGCTGAAGATAGAGGGAAGGCCTCAGAAACCGGTTCCGGGAAAATTTAAAAGTGAGTGTTGTTTTGTGTTATTAATCGACTCCCAATTAACTTAATTTATACAACAACACTGTTTTCAACACTTCCATGAAAGGATTTATTAAATTTAACTGTTAAAATTCTCTGTTACATGCAACTAATTTAAAGTCTGTTTATTTTTAAATTCCCTTTTGCAACTCCAAAACAAAAGCTAAACTGTTCTATGCCAAGCCAAGTGTCATATTGACTTTTCATAAATATGTATTAACAATAAAATACCATTAATAGACTTAACTGTGGTAAGAAAATTTACTATAAACATAAAAATGGCAAACATGTTTATCTATATGTAAAAATAAGTACTCAGGTCTGAAGTGATAATAGAAAACAGGGACAATGTTTAAATGCTAAAACTTCAGGTAATTGGAGAACAACAAATGTATTTTCGAAATGAGTGTACATAAATGACATAACTATACCACTGTTTTGTGTTCTGACAAATTACGAGGGCCGTTCAGAGAGTAACTTCCGGTTGATTGCAAAAAATTCACCAAGTTAAATAAAGATATTTTAATATATACATCTTACAACTACATCTTTGCACTATTTTTCTACATAGTCTCCATAACGATTGAGGCACTTATCGTATCTGTTCACAAGCTTTGAAATTCCTTCTGCATAAAAATCACCCGCTTGTGCCTGGAGCCAGCCTGTGACCGCATCTTCATCGTCATCAAACTGCTGGGACCCAAGCCATGTCTTCATACGCATGAAGAGGTGATAATCGCTTGGCGCCAGATCTGGGCTGTAAGGTGGATGGTTGACAATGTCCCACTTGAAGGACTCAAGAAGGGCTGTTGTTCTGCGAGCAGAGTGAGGACGGGCATTATCGTGCAAAACATGATACCGGAAGTCAGCATACCACGGCATTTGTTCTGTGTAGCCCATCGTAATTTTTTTAGTGTTTCACACGCACTTCACATTTGGCGGGGTTTTCTATTGCAGCACACATTTCAAACGGCCACAAACAGTAAACTAGTGCTGATACGACGTTCACTCGACCACGGCTTGATGCCGACTGACCTGCTGAGTGTGTGAATGCACAGATGACGTCGCTACTCCCCCCACTACCCGCACTGTGACCGATCGGAGGTTACTTTCTGAATGGCCCTCATATTTATTTAGTGTTATTATCATTATTTGCCTAGACCAACTATATCAATGGATTTAATTTTACCTACTTGTTTATCTGTCAATATATGCTGAAAAATATTTTATACTTCTATTACAGAGACACTGATTTATCAAATTCTTCAGGGGCCAGTTTCTATTATTGGTGGCATAATATTTGGTGTTATGTGGGGTCTGCTTTCAAGATATGTTCCTGAGAAACAAGACGTAAGTTGCACTATTTTAAAGGCTATTGTAGTAGTATATTTACTTCTATTTAACTTATTCATTACAGATTCTTTATAGAATTTTAACTTTGTCAGTATAAAACAGTCAAACAGGAAAGGATAAATAATTTTACAATTACTACAATATTAACAGTATCATTTGCATTAATATTTATGTGACATTACATGCAATATTTTGACTGCTAGAACAGCTTTTTTCAATACTGAGTAAAAAAGGAAACACAATACAATGTCACAAAAATATCACTCAGCAAAAGCTAATAATTTTACAATTAATAATAAGATTTATTAAACACAACGTATGGACATATGGATTAATACAGTGCTATAGTGATCGACAAGTACAATCATCTTTTGTATAGATTATCAGTGAGTGAGTCCTTGATTGGCATATAAGTATGTGATATTGTCCGCAAAACTGTCCACAAAGACTGCAGTTACATAGTTTCGACACCAGGTGGTCCTCGCCCACAAATTTTGTGCTGAAATCCATATTATGAATTTCATTTATGTTTTCCATTTTATGGCATTCGGTTGAAATAATAACTAAAACTATGTTGAAAGGCTTATTTGTCCAGGTGAATTGATTTGTAAAGAAGTATAAATTGCATCAACTACTCCACCAAAGCAGGAAAAAATATTACAGGTACCTCCTTCTCCTACTCCACCTTCTTGGTTTTAAAGAGAGCCATCTGTAATAGATATGACTCCATTCATCATGTGGATATCTTATATTTATGTTTCAAAGGCATATATATGCTTTTGCTTCTGTAGGTGAATTTTCTTTTTAAAATCTGAAATTAAATCAAGGTTGTATTCTAGTTCATTAATGTTCAGTGGGCTGTTAAGAGGCATGAGAGGTTCTATTTCGGTTGGGTAATATAGTTTATTTTTTAGTTGTTGAACTTTCTGTGTGAAGCTTAATTGAGGTTTCAAACTGAAGGTATATGTGTGGTGTTCCATGCAAAAATATTATATCTTCAAATAATTTTCCCATGATTTTAAGCAGTAATGTTTTGAAACTATCTGTGTTTCACTGCACCCTCTTTTATTTTGTTTGCAATATTTACAACACAATCCATCACTGATTGTAGCATAATTCCTTGGCACAAAGTGCTTCTTGATTCAACAGACAATACTAAGCACAAAAATTACTCAAAACACCTTTTTATTTTAGTTAATTGATGGAAATTAATCATTTCTTCATACTAGATGTATATAGGCTAAGTTTTTGATAGATTGAGCCAATATGAAAAATTCAATGCCTTTGCCGGGATTTGAACCACGCATCTCCTGGTTTCCGTCCAGTCGCTCTAACCCATTAAGCTACCATGGCCAACGTGTCGTCCTGACATTAAATTCTCCATTTGATTTGTATATTTCCCCGGTAAACCACTAGGGGCTCTCGCATCCGAGATACACCGTTTGTGGCGACTTATTATCATAAGTACTTATTTATGGCATTGAATTTTTCATATTGACTCATTCTATCAAAAACTTAGCCTATATACGTCTAGTATGAAGAAATGATTAATTTCCATCAATTAACTAAAATAATAAGAGTTAAATGATGAAGCCTGGGACCTAAGTACTTATGATAATGTCGCCACAAACGGTGTATCTCGGATGCGAGAGCCCCTAGTGGTCTACTGGGGAAATATATGAGTCAAATGGAGAATTTAATGTCAGGACGGCACGTTGGCCATGGTAGCTCAATGTGTTAGAGTGACTGAACGAAAACCATCTACGGGGGAAATATATGAGTCAAATGGAGAATTTAATGTCAGGACGGCACGTTGGCCATGGTAGCTCAATGGGTTAGAGCGACTGGACGGAAACCAGGAGATGCGTGGTTCAAATCCTGGCCATGGCATTGAATTTTTCATATTGACTCGATCTATCAAAAACCTTTTTATTATTAAAATTTTTTTTAACCTGCCAATCAACCCATTTTTTCCCTTACATTGGGCCTTGCTCAATCTATTACTAATAATACTAATATAGAAAAAATATAATATACTAATATACTAAAATAAAATTAATACTAATATTAATACTAATTTTAGCGACTGTAAATAATGCCTTTGAATACTAAGTTTTAGAACTTTACATTTTTCCTTGCCAGTAGTACAGTTTGATTCAGATGAGATTGCATCTCTCAAAATATGCGCAGAAGATTTGATTTGATTTATTAATTCATCCATTAAAACATATACATGTTATAGGACACGTCAAATTAAAAACTAAGTACAATATTTACAATTAAGGTAGCTAACTAAATATTTAAACATTCAAAAATTCATCCACGCTGTAGAAGCTATTGGCTCTAAGGAAGTTTAATAACAATTTCTTAAATTGATGTTGTGATTCAATCTTTTTTAAGATTAACATCTTCTGTTTTACGGGAGGAAACTTCAGTTCTGTTTGTGAGACGCACATGGTAACATAGTGAGAGATTGATAACATAAACATTTAAGTTCTTTAAGCTCAACCCCATGTTATAAAATTATAGTTGATGAACATTTCACAATGTTAGTTAGTCTTATTATTTGTGTGTGTGTGTGTGTGTGTGTGTGTGTGTGTGTGTGTGTGTGTGTGTGTGTGTGTGTGTGTGTGTGTGTGTGTGTGTGTGTGTGTGTGTGTGTGTGTGTGTGTGTGTGTGTGTGTGTGTGTGCGCGCGTGTGTGCGTGCGTGCGCGTGTGCGTGTGTGTGTGTGTGGGGGGGGGGGGTCATCTGCACTTGTAAAAACATTTAAGTTTTTATTTTCATATTTTATTCATAAACATCTGAAAATGACATTAATGGTGAGAAAACTGAAAGTGAAGATGTTACATTCACATATTTGTGAAGTGATAAGCAGAGTGTATAATTCCATGGCAAAGTGTGTGCAGAGTGGTGCAGTCTACATTAAAAATCTTGAGAAAAGTATAGCTGATGTTACATGTGTGTCAGAAAGAAGCATTAGATGAATAATTAAGGAGACCAAGGGTGTGCATTTCGGTCCTACTTCTTTTTCGGAACCCCACAGAAAATGCCCAGAAAATCTCGTTAGATAGAGTCAAGGAGACAATAGTTCGCAGAATGAACAATGAATTACACAAACTGAGAAAAAGACCTACTTTAAGGAAGGTGTATGCTAAGTTAAAATATCCAGAAGAGATGTAATGATGGACTGGCTTAGGCAAAACCTTCCAACAGAACAGTTCCATGCTGTTACTGTTCTCAATCCTGATATTTATAGCTTAATTATTCCTTTAAAACCCATATGTATCTCCTACAAAACAGTTTTCTCTACCAACACAATCATCATATTTTACATCTACCTCCTTTTCATTCTGAATTGATGCCCATTGAACTTATTTGGGCTACCATTAAAAAGAAAAAAAAAGGAAAATATCTGGGTGGCTAGCAGAAATGTTATTTTCAGAATGGAGGACTTAATTCAGATAGCTGGTGACAAATTTGCCAGCATTCAGCACAGGATTGGCAGCAATCATGCAAGCACGTAAAGAAAATTGAAGCAGAATATATGCAGAAAGAAGGATTATTGAATGCAGGGCAGGAAATGATAATTCTGTTGTTTAAGGACTATGATACAATGAAGCACAAAATTAATACAATTTTGAGTCGAACTAATACTCAATGCTCCATTTATTGCTAGTATTTACCTAGAACGCGTTTCGTTAGGATCTTCCTAACATCATCAGCTGTTGTTGACTAATGGATGCCGGTTCAGTGAACTCCTCGGAGGTGATAGGTGCGTCTCGTGTCCAAGGTCCAGCTGCATTAACCACGTGGGAAAAAATCTTTATAAAGAAATATGAAAGTAAATTGTTTAATTTCGATACTACCTTTGAAGACAACCCCAATTTCAAGTTCATCAAGATACCGACAGAGACACACCTATCACCTCCGAGGAGTTCACTGAACCGGCATCCATTAGTCGACAACAGCTGATGATGTTAGGAAGATCCTAACGAAACACGTTCTAGGTAAATACTAGCAATAAATGGAGCATTGAGTATTAGTTCGACTCAAAATTGTATTAATGATAATTCACTTGGGAGAAAACTACAATGATTCTTCTACAGATTTTTCATATGGGAAGAATGAAGCCCAGTTTGAAACAGAGAACCCAATAAGAGAAGAAGTGGCCACTTAAAATGCCTAAAATACATTGTGTACTACAATAGCACATAATACATGAAACCAGCCTCAAGGTAAGGATACAAGGAGATCTCAGCTTGCAGTGAGATAAGAGAGCTAACATCTTCCCCCACCAGACTACTCCCTGCTGCTCCACAATGCATTGGACTGCCACCTCCTATGAATCAAACTGTACTGCCCTTTAGAAAGACTAAATTGAAGAAGTACTCCTCAAGATTTAGTTCTTTATCAATCTCTTGAATGAAAATGGCCATTTGGGCCATGTCAGTTACATCTGCAGTCTCATCCAATTCAAGATAAAACCTCACAAAGTCAAGATTTAACTGTATTGGAACACCACAGTGAAGCGAAATAATTATTAATGTATAGACGAGTCATATTTATTACACATCAGCTTCACTTACGTACCTATTTTGAGGTAATGTTTCGCAAATCATTGTTTGCTTCTTCGGCTCTTATGCGACTAAAGCTTGATCCAGTGGTGTGGGTAATTCTGGAGTTGCTGCTGCCATCTGTTGATTTAGTGATGAACACTCGAAGATGCAAACGATGATTTGCGAAACATGTCCTCAAAATAGATACGTAAGTGAAGCTGATGTGTAATAAATATGACTCATCTATAAATTAATATTCAAAAAGTCAGTTATTTTCAAATTCATTTACCTTAAATTGACAAAAAACACTTCAAGTTTCTCTGCAATGATTTATCAGGAAATATGCAAACACACAAAATTGTGAACCTTTTAAGGACATAAAATCCCAGCAATGTTTATTAAACACACATTGATAAATCTCTCTCAAAATTCCTTAAGGCTCTCTGCAGCCTCCCATACAATAACTATTATGATTTTTTTCTCTGTCATGATTTGAGCTTTTATTTTCCATAAAAAAATTTTGCACTCCATAATGTCTTGTGAACATACTTAAAATTAGCAATGTGACCTGTAGCTCAAATAACAAAGTCTCACTTAAATGATGGTGGCAGTGACGGTGGCAGTGGCGGTGGTGGTGATATTCCTTGAGGAACTTTGTATTTCATTATTTTATATTTTGATTACATTTTACTGGTAAAGTTAGCAAGTTCATGTACATCTATGCTAATTGCTTACTTCCTATTAGATGAGTTTTATCAACATGTTACCTATAACATGCAGTGCATATTTTCTAAATGAATTCACCAAAATATTGATCATCACCGTCAAATGCATTACATAAATCAGGGAGTGCCCATATCAAAATTGCTGCCATTTCTAGGATTATTTAATTTACAAGTTAATTTAGAGTTGTTGTATTTGAAAACACAATTATAAACTTTTTTATCAATTATTTATCATATTTCTCTGATTAATTTGTAGTGTTTAATGTCCGCTTTTACTACATGCACCACTGCAGGCAATTTTCTCTGATTAAGAAAATATATAAATCTTTTATATTTAATTTTTAAAATACTTTAACTAGTTGCTAGCAGCAACTGTGGAATCTTGTTAGTAGCAAATTGGTTATTAAATAACTAATAGTAGACATGTAAGCACACATTCACACAAAGGCTGTGCATATTGCTATAAATATTTATTTTTAGAGAAATATATCTTGAGAACAACCAGGAATCAAACCCAGGACTATTGCAGAGCAGCTCTGCATTTGACTATGGCTTATATTCATTATTTTTAATTTTGCTCCATTTCATTACCACTTTAGAAGAAATGCGCTTCTATTTTCTGTACAATAAAAGGAATGGAGGAAGCATGAACCAGAGTGCATTAACACAGTTTAATCTTTTATTTAGGCCTTTGTAATACCCTTAAGAACCATGATGCTATTTGGAGGAGGACTAATTGCTATTCTGGGGAGTGAAAGAATTGGATGTGGAGGTGCTGGCCCCGTAGGAGCGATTTTAGCAGCATTTGTGTCATGCTACTATTGGGCCGAACAAGGATGGAATGTTGAAAATGTAAGTTTACTAATATTTTCTAATACATGTACTGAATGAACAATATTTTAGAATCAGTTTTCAATTTATAATTCTGACATCCATAGACAGCTGCAGGTTTTCTGCTTCCCTTTTTTACATATATATTCTGCAGAAGAGAGTTACCAAGAATGTTCAACATTTTGATTACGTGACACTTATGATTTAAAATGAATGAGTCCTACAACTCATAAGTTAGGATATACAATGGAAAAGATGTTCACTGTTAAGTAGCTGTATAAGTAGCCATTTGGCAATTAAAGTATCAGTTACATTTACAAGAATGCTCAACAAAACTTTCACCTGCTTTTATTACTCAATAGAGGTAATGATTATACAAGTATAGCAATTTTTAACAAAAACTTCACTTATCTTAAGAAAACGATGTTAATTCTTCTTTCCAATTGAAATCGATTTCACGAACTCTTGTCCGCATCTTCAGTCAAAGAAAACCACAGGAGAAAACAAATTCATTGTTAAGGAAGTTACCATGTTGTTACGTCTTATAAAAACATAAGAACTGAAACACTCTACTCTGTTTTTAAACTAACTAAAATAAATTTTTTATTCCTATATGTAAAATCAAATAAAACTGGAAATTAGCTTAGTAGTGGGTGTGTAAACCCTGTGCTTCTATTACTGACCTCATTCTGCGGGGCATGGATGAGACCAAAAGCCTGGTGAAATCTCCATGAGAGGATACATCACATTAATGCCAGCACCATTCATAACAGGTGAATGAGCCCGAGTATTTATACAGCTAATATGGTTGGTTGGTTACTGACACTCCTCACATGGCAGCTTTGGCCTTTGGTGTAACCTCGCCGCACCGTGTCATGACCAGACCCATTTCTCAGGTGGAGGCACCCAGAGGGTGAGCCCATTACCTGCAACAATGGGGTGATAATGAAGATGACAATGAGGAGAGAGGATCTACGGCTTATACCGTGGACTCTGAACCACGTTGGGCATAGGGGACACTTCACATATGCTAAAAAGAGTTGAAGGCATAGATAGGGCCGACTTAAAATTGCCAATACCAGAGCCGGGAATCGAACTCGGGACCCTTTGCAGGGGAGCTGTGAGCGGAACCACTGCGCTACCCCGACACCCACACAGCTAATATTAAGGCAATTTTCTAATAGCATTCCATTTATTTTGAAAGTTAAATAGAATATGTTATTTGCATTTTTTATAAATGAGTGTGTTAAAAATATTATTTATCTTCTGCAAGAAAAACATAAGGCATTGCTGTTAAAGCAACAATAAAAGGATTCGAACTTATGTTGGTCCATTTACGAGACATACGCATTTTACCACTCAGCTACCATGCATACAGCCAAGCTGCAAAGCATCTCCCTATCTATCACACAGCTTTAGAATAAAGTCATAGTGGTATTAAAGCGCATATATATAGTGCATATGTATATATTTAAGTGCATATGTATATAGTGGGAACTTTTGAGGCACCTGTACAGTACAGATCATAACTTTGACTTTGTACAGTACTGTACTTTCTCTTGTACATTCTCTGTATAATTGAATAGAAACATTCTGTATTGTTAAATTTTAGATGAGTCATATTTCTTACACATCTAAAATTTAATAATTTTTCGCTTCACTGTGGTGTTCCAATACAGTTAAATCTCGATATTCTGTATTGTAATCTTTATGTTATTCTTCAATATTCATTGCTATTAAGCTTAACTTTGCACATACTCTGTATTATAGTGTAGTAATTTGTATTGTATCTTCTTGACGTTGTCTATTGCTGTAAAGCTCAATGACAATAAAATCATCATCATCAACATCATATTGAAAAAATTAATTGTTCTTTCACATTAGCTGTGTGTAGGCCAAAGTATGGAAAGGTAGAATCAGACTGGAAACTTTAATGCCAGATTCCCAGCTATGGCAATGAATTTTTCAGTCTGACCCTATCTTTCCAAAGCGTATATTATGAATGCAGCATCATCAAATGCTTCTGATGTTAATAAAACTTTGTTTCTGGTAGATATCATTTTTTTGTCTAAGGCTGTATGTTAAGATAATCAGTATTTTTGAGATTTTCAGGTTTTTGAATAGTGGTCTACAAGATTCTCCTGGACCTGGGTAGTTATTATGCAGATTATTTTCTCTTGGGTTTTTAATATTGATTCCCAGCCTTTTGCATGATTCCAGAGGATTATTCCATACATCATCTTAGAATGAAAGTAACTAAAATATACTTTCCTAGTCTCCAAGTCTCCTCTAAAGTATTAGAGGAATTTTAAATGAGCCATACACATATAACATATGTGTTTTTCAAAGATTTGAATAAAACTTGATTATGCTTGCTAATTAACATCATCTTACCTTTATTTTTCACTATGATTGTGTTTGAAGTATTCTTTCTGTTTTCTCCTTCACAGAATCCTGTGTCAACAGCATTTGAATTGTTCTGGACATTTTTCCAACCAATTCTCTTTGGACTAACTGGAACTCAAATTAAGCTAGAAAAAATGGATGCACACACAGTCATAATTGCAATTTGTTGCCTTCTTACTGGTATTCTGGTAAGTGCATCATGAGTTCTTCAGTCTGAAATCACATAAGATGCTGATTCATATGGAAACATCTTATAAGCTATATCTTTTATTAGTGTTCATAAGCAAGTTCACTATGTTGATCAGCATGCTACCAATAGAGCTTTAATTTGATGCTACCCATTGTCTCCCAGTGGGTAGCATTTTACATACCAGTATTTATAGAACTGGTTAGAGAGTACCAGAAGTTGTGAAATGGAATGCATACTTCCTGTTATTAGATAAATACCATTTTATTAAATTATAGATGAGTTGCATTTATTACACATCGGCTTCACTTACGTACCTATATTGAGGACATATTTCTTGAAATATTGTTCGCATCATCAGCTCTAATGCGACTAAAGCTTGATCCAGTGGTGTGGGTATAATATTGTTGTGAAGCCGTTATCTACGATAGCACGGCTAGTGTACACAAAGAGCCGGCAAATAAAGATAGCTGAGATAAAGGACTTGCCGGCATAGATTAAGTTCGCTTCTGAAAGGTGATAGAATATTCAATTTCTTTATTGTTCTGGAACAATCTCAAATTTATCAATGAGGTATTTAACAAGGCGACAACTAGCCAAGAGCCAGTCATAAGCAGAAAACAGCTGTAAAGTGTTGTAACAAGAGCTGATGTTGTAAACAGGTGTAATCAGAACACTTATTGTCATCGACCTTGGAAGATTGTGTTGTATATGTGATGTAATGTTGTTACGTGAGAATTGAGCAGTGTATTTCTACGGAAATACAGAACATTTAGAATTTTGACAAATTGGACTTTTAATTCTACGAACCCGCAAAGTCACAATATTGATAAATCCGCAATAGCAGCTCATTTCTGGTCTGAAAATTATGAAATTGAAGATAGCACCAAATTACTAAAATATGTACAAAAACATAGTGAACTCGTCATATGGGAGAGAATATACATAGAAAAACATAAAAACTAACTAACGAACTTTGAAATCCAGCCAGAAGACAACCCCACATTTAAATTCATCACAAAATCAACAGATGGCAGCAGCAACTCCAGAACTACCCACACCACTGGATCAAGCTTTAGTCACATTAGAGCCGATGAAGGGAACAATAGTTTGTGAAACATGTCCTCAATATAGGTAGCGTAAATGAAGCTGATACGACTCATCTATAATTTAATAATTGTTTTACTTCACTGTGGTGTTCCAACACAGTTAAATTTCGAAATACCATTTTATTTAAGTTTTAAAAACTTAAACAAAATTAACAGTACTCTTCAAATTGGGCTATTGAAGTAGTCACACTTATTTACTCTCACTTTCACTTTCAATAAATTTAGTATCTGTGGCTTTATAAAAGTGAAAATGAGTGTAAACCAATCTGACGAGTTCAATATACAACTATTTTTCTTGTTCCTTTCTCTACTGTTTAACTAATTAGTAGTGCATGTGTATGCACCTAGGATGCAACACAAAGAGTTTCATGAAAACTCTCTGCCCCAGATTATCTGGAACAGTTTCAAACAATTTAAATTTCCTTAAAAATGGCTCTATTGATTTTATTTAAAATGCCATAGGTTTAAGATATTTAAATAATAAATGAAATGTATAATTTGAATTTTCTGAGAACAAGTCATACTCAATCTCAATTACATTAGCATAATTGTAAGAAGCACATAAGCTTTGATACAAGGATTTTGGATCAATTGCATAAATTAATACTTATAGTAAAATTAAATATAAATATTTTGTGAGTATGTGTTAAATGTTAAAGGGTTGTAAGTTTGGCAAAAGATTATGAGTATGTTTTGGCTGGAAGTAAGATGGCATTAAGTACTCGTACAGTAATTAGCAATGGCTGGATTTCAGGCAAATTTGCAGAAGTAATTTCATCAATTATGCTATGAGAGGGTAAGGTCACTATCCAAAGTTGCCATATTAGGTGTGGCAAACTACCTTGGGATTCTTGGAAGGTGACAAGATTTCTTAAAAGTCTATATACAGATTTTAGGTTTTACAGAAGCAAATTTCAGAAATGTATAAATAAGGTGCCAACATCAAATAAGAATCCTTTTATGGAAGTGTTGAAAACAGTGTTGTTGTATAAATTAAGTTAATTAGGAGTCGATTAATAACACAAAACAACACTCACTTTTAAAAGTGAGTGTTGTTTTGTGTTATTAATCGACTCCTAATTAACTTAATCAAATAAGAAGCTAGTAGTGGTAGTCGTAGTGTCATTGCCAGAAGAGGAGGTAATTAGGATAAATTTGAAACTTAATAGCACATCCTGGGCCTTGGATTAGGATTACTATGGAGGGAATTCAGCACTGAAATCTGTGGTTTATTTATCTAAGCTCCAAGTGGGAAATTCAGGAGAAGGGATGAGGTGAGAGGAAACAGAGGATGGCCGACTCAAGGTCCAAGACACTCGTCAACACTTCTACACTGAAAGAGGCCACTGCATGAGAGAGATGTGAAATGATAATGGAGATGAAATGGAGGGACACAGCATTCACCCGGTGACCTGAGAAAACCCCCGAAAAAACCCATGGGTCAGGTAGATCGGCCACAATAATTGAACCTGGGCCTAATCTTGGACATTTCTGGTCTAAACACTAGAGGGACAAGATGTAGGCCAGTAGATAGATTAGGCATCATGATTGCTTCACTGGCAGAATGGTATGTTATTGCCTCATAGAGGAATCAAATACTTTAATGGTGGTTTTCATTGCCTGTGACTTTCTCCTCTAGTGAAGCAAACATAACCACTTCAGCTTACTGTGCACATATTTCATATCAAATAAACATTTTTTGTTTAGCTTACCATTTTCAAGATATTCATTGTTATTTGGTTGAATTTTCAAATACTTATACTTTTCTGGAATAGCAAGTTACTAGTTTTTTCCATTTTTTCTCTTAACAATACAAAGAGAACGGTTTCAAAGCCTTAATAAAGTAACTGGCTCTTAAAATATTGAACTATCGCTAAAAGCCTACTGTTTTCCCTTAATTTCATAGCACCTATCTAAAAGGAAATACAAAATAAAGCTACTTTTTGGTACTTTTGGTACCGGCAAAAAAAGTATTGGAAATTAACAATTTGGGAAAATATGCACATTTTTAAGAATAAAAAGAGAGCTATGAACTTCGAAATACCGAATCAAACCAATAAAGAACAAAGAGTAAATCCTGTGTAAATAAAATCCTAAAAGATTTGAATCAGAATATGGATTAATAAAAGCCATATTATCTGATAATCCTACAGTACATTGAAACAAAGTATTTACCATGGCGACCAAAGAAAACAATATTGAAATACACAATTCATTCGACTACTGCTCACAAGGAAACCCACGTGAGAGTGATGCATGACGTTGGATTTCACTTTCAAATTCTGTATCACTTAAGTCACCAAAAGTGATACAACCAATATAAAGGCATAGAAAAAATTATAAACCATTCACTAAATTCTACAACCATGAGAAACCATGCTGCTGGAAGACCTGAGACTGCAATTACTGCTGCCATCCACACCAGCGTACGAAGCGGCCGTCACAGAGCACCGAAGGAAGAAGACGGAAATACCTGCAGACTTCTACGCCATGGACGCCATGACTACAGACGACTGGAAGGAAGGGGGCTACGACCTGAGGCACACAGTGACCCAGTTCGGGGTTCACGGTTTTCATTTTAGGTTGTGTTCCACAAAGAGTTTTCACGAACCCAAGCCAGACTGTGTGTGCTTCTTGTGCGGGAAAGTGTGCGAAAAATATCATGCGCTGAAATGTAAAAATCATGTAATGTCACTGACAAGCTTTTGTAATAGTGAAAACTGATCACTATACCAACATGCACATTATGCGCTCTTCCTTCTTAATATAAATTCTACAACAGGATTCACTCCCTATGACCTAATGAGAAGAGAACCATATGAACTTTAAATTCTTAATGTTTCAACCCACACTGAAAAAAAATTTGAAGAAATAGTTAAGGAGAAAATTGTATGGAAGCTTTCAACAAAATTAGACAAAACCCTGAAAAGAAGATAAAGGTAAAAAAAGGAAAGGTTCACTGAAACCTTGAAATAGGAGATGAGATACTTGAAGAATCTCACTCTATCAGCGTAAAAGGAAATTTACAAAAGAAATTTATATATGGAAGCTTATATAGAATCATAAATTACTGTTGTGTTCATACTATGAACTGCAGAGTAAAGATGGGAAAATCTTTAGGAGGATATCATAAATTAAACTCTGTGACACTTTCCCAGTTTTGATGAAAATAGGCTACTTATATAGAAGCAAACATATTTAAAAAATCATAATAGTTTCTATATAATACACACTGCTTTTATGAAATTTTATATTTTATATGACACTATACTAATTGCAATTATTTGTGTATATTTTTGCAGCGAAAGGTTAATAATAGTGTAACATATTTTGCATCTTCAGGCTGCATACATACCTGAAAACAAACCACCCCTTCTGTACTTCCCTACCCTGTATCCCTTATCTTCCTAGGCAATGAGCTGATGACTGACGCAAGAGAGTAAAACTAGCTACAGTTGCACAATAAACAGACATGTACACTCACCCTTTAGGAGCTTATATTTCTTAACATTTAAGCAGTTTAGTTGCTTTCTATAACTTGCAGTCATTGATAATGCCTTTCTACGAAAGAATTGATCATTGTTATTTTGTATTTTTAGTATATCTAATGTAGCGATATACTGTTCACAATGGCTTCCACCTTTTCTAAAAGAAAATGAACTAACAATTCAAATAACTGCTACTACTATGTGGTACCTTCTTGTTGCAGGCAGAAAACTAACATTATACAGCTTATGGAAATCAAATGACCTAATAGTGGTCTGTACTACGAAGCCAGAGCCATAAAGTACTTACAGCATAATAAGTCACCATTAAGGTGACTGTTTTGAGTTCCTAGTGGTTTACTCGGAAAAACACAAATCAGTTGGAGAATCTGATGTCAAGCTGGCACATTAGCTGTGTTAGCTCAATGGTTAAGAGCAGCCGCACCGAGACCGGAAGATCTGTGGTTCAAATCCTGGCTATGGCATTGAAATGTTCAGTCTGACTCTACCTTTCCATTATGCCATACTTGTTTGGCTTAGATGATATTACTCGACAGAGCATTGAGGCATATTGACCTTCAGGTGACCAGCGCTGCAGTCGTTCCTTATCAGATCTAATCTGGTCGATTAGAAGATTTAAATATTAGTAAGTTGAGGTACACTAAGTTAGAAAACACAAATAGAGAAATTGGAAGCTGCATGTGTCTATATGCTATTTCTTGCACCTGCCAATATATGACACGTTGCCCAGAAGATGTGATTATATCTGAACAGAGTAAACATACAATGGACTCGCCATGTATGTGTGATAAGCTCAGGTAAACATCTCCTTGTTACAAATTTTTTCTGATATGCCTTCTCGCTTTGCCATGTAGTGTATATATTGTCTGAAACCACATGGACCACAAAATGCTTGTAACTGTTCGTCGACAGTGATGTTTTGACCAAAGAGAATACTTATGACAGTTATTCACAGACATTGTAAATAGTTCTCTAACACCAACTAATTTGTCCAATACCAATGAATATCATTTGATACTCAGGAGAAAGTACTAATAGATCCTTCCACTGGCAAAACAATATTTCACAACTTATTAACGAAGAAAAGCATGTCATCAACATGTAATGAGAGTAGACACTAGGGCCCATCAGACCCATATGAGACCTAACTGCTGATTTGTCATTATTGCAGCTACAGTAATAAACAGAAAAAGTTGTTGCCGAAGCAAACATTCGAGTAAAGTGTAATGAGAGATATACTAGTCAGACAATTATTCAGGTGAGTTCGTTCACAAGATAGAGCATTAAAATAAAGCTTGGTGCCTCCCAGATCCCACACAACTAACAGAAATGTTCTATTGCATGGGACAATCAACAGAATATATGAAGGGAAAAAATTATATATAGTAAAGTAATTAAGTCTGGTAATAAATTCAAATATATATTGTGATGAGAGGCTTTGAAACAGTTATTCAGACATTGCCCTCCAGCAAAGATTGTATATCAGTTTTAAATATTTGTTTAACTTATAAAATGTTAGAATGAATATTCATTGAAGTATTAATGTGATAGTATATTACTAAGTGAGAAAAAGAAGATACACATAGTAACTAAAGAAATGGAATTTGATCATACAACACTATATTTGGTGATTGTAAAATATCACATAGCTATAGAGATGACAGGGGCTTTCCATAATAAGAGAGAAAAAAATATGGACATAGTTTCATTATGGGAGAAGAATTATTGAATTGATAAACCTAATTGTGTGTTAAATGAATTTAAAATGTTTTTAATTTAAAATATAAAGGAAGTTTGATATTTAAACAAAAATCATACATAATCATCTATCCAAGACTGCGACCTGAAGATGCTAAAAGATTCCATTGCTCACCAATTTTAGGTCGAGGAAAAACAGTAATCTCTTTACATCAAGAGTTTAACACATCACCCATCAACAAAAATCAAAATATATAATACTACAAGCATACAATACAAAATTAGCACACAAAGCAAAGCAAAGAAACTCAAAACCCAATAATAACTAACGATTTGCTTCAGTTACTCTGTTACTATACAAGACCTGTTTCAGAATCCTTTGCTTCCAACTGCAGCTGTAATTGACTGGTGACACTGGTGTCTCTTTGTTCCGGTCTCTGGTAAATGGCATGATGAATTTGGTAATATATCCATAAAGATGAGTTGGATTAGAAACACTAAACATCACTAACTAAAGATGTTTAATGTTTCTAGTCCAACTTATCTTTATAAATTATCAATACATCACTGTTTTTAATACTTAAACTCAATTTTACTGGTAATGTATGTCTGGAGGTAGGATTACAAAATTCATAAGCAAGTGTTTATAGTTGAAAATCTTCTCCCATATGATGAGTTCGATTAGCAGTTCAGAGTTTGTGTCTATCTCATGACTGTTTACCCAGAAGTATGCTTCAACTGCTGTTTTGTTCATCTGTTTATATTTTTATGTTCTGGATATGTTCCTAGGTGCAGATGTTTATGTTGTTGTTGAAATCCCACCTCCAGACATCTATACCAAATTCACCATGCCACCTACTGGACACCAGAATGAAGATGATACCAGTGTCATTTGTCGACCTACAGCTGATGATGAAGTGAAGGTTCTGAAACATCTTCCAGTATAGTAACAGATAAGTGAAACAGGTTTGTTCCAAATTCAACTCCCAATGCTTAAATAATTAACTTTGGCTTTACTATCAAAAACACCCTAAGTGCAATCCATTATGATAAGATAGCTATAGGTCGACAACTTTGAAAAGAATGTTTGGAGCGGGACTTATCATTGCTGCTTGATGGACCACTTCCCTCACTCTTGCCCCTTCCTCCTTCCTTGCTTGCTGTCTGCTCACCTCTCCTTGGGCAGCAGGAAGAAGGGAAAATGTCTCCACTGCTCATGCACATGCGCCTAGTGACTGCTGTCCAGGATATTTTATTTATTTATTTATTGTTCTCTGAAAAGGTTCCCAGAGCCATAGCTCATGCTAGGGAACAGTACGAAAATATATAAAATGATGGCAAACAGCCCTTAACAATACTTATATTACATTTTCATAGTAGGAATAAATTACCGTACAAGAATAACATATATGAAACATACAAAGATACAGAAATTCACTATAACTCAAGAAATAATAGTAACAAAGAACTTAACAGAAAAATAGAAGCTACATATTCTATGGGACATTAATCCATATTAATTTTTAAACAGTTCAGCTTTCAAACCAGCTATAAATGTGTAACACTTTATCAGCTATCAATATATGCCTTCAGTAAATTTTCAGTAACTTTCCTTTTAAAACCTTTTATGTTCCTGCAGCCTTTCAGTTCCAGTGGCAGCGCATTATATAAGTTGATAATGTGTGAGGTTAAGCTGTTCAGGCCAAGTGTTCACTGTTGGTTTTGTTAAGTTTCCTTTATTTCTTGTATTATATATATGTGAGGAGCTTTCAAATGTTAGATTGGACTTTAGAAGATTATTTTTTATTTTGTGGAGATATATTATCAAGGACAACTCTATGTTTACTTGTAATGGTAAAATGTTAGTTACATGGTAGAGTGTTTTTGTGTTTGTTCTAAAGGGTAGATTGTAGATTATTTTCAAGGCACGATTTTGAAGTACTTCGAGGTCATGAATTAAATATTTAACAGAGTTACCCCATAAGATGTTTAAGTAATCCAAATGAGATTGAATTAAAGCATGGTAGATACTTCGTAAATGATTTACACTGAATCCTTTGAATTTCAGCCTGTGAATTACAGCTAACACAGGAAGAATCTTATTTTTACATGCATGATATGGTCCTTCCATGTGAGCATACTGTCTAGAATCAAACCTAGATATGTGATTTTTGTTACTCTTTCAATCACTGCGTTATCAACATGTATCTTGTTATTTACTACTGGTACGTATGATCTTTTATGAAATAACATATATTTTGTTTTACAGACATTTAATGTTAACTTATTGCCCTTAAACCAGCTATTCAATGCATTCATGTCTTGCTGTATGTCATATATCAGCTGGTGCTCAGAGTCATCTATATATAACAAACATATATCATCAGCAAACATAGTCAATTTACCTTTTAGTCTTAAACATCCTATGTCATTTATAAAAATTAGGAATAATATAGGACCTAATACAGAACCTTGTGGAACACCATGATGAATTACTGATAGAGAACTGGAAATGTTGTTCATATTTACAAATTGTTTCCTATTACTGAGATAATTCTGAAACCAGTTTAGAGGAAGTCCTCTTACACCAGCATACTCAAGTTTATTTAGTAATAAAGTATGATCTACAGTGTCAAAAGCCTTTTAAGGTCAATAAATAAACCAGCAGCTAAACAATTTCTATCCAGAGCTCTTTGAATAGGTACGATAATATCTACCGTGGCAGCAAGAGTACTAGATTTGTTAATAAATCCATACTGATGATTGTGAAAAAAGCTGTGTTTTTCTAGATGCTGTAATAACCTAACTTTTACTACTTTTTCCAGAATTTTGGCAAATACAGGAATAATACTTATTGGTCTGTAACTATCCATAATTACTCTATCACCTGTCTTATTAATTGGGACAACTCTTGTGATACGAGGAAGAAAGAACACAGCGGGGAAAGTGTTCTTCCTTCCTAAGAGCACATCTGCGTAGAAGAACATTCCTTTTTAAGTTGTTGATCTATAATAGATTTACTAAGTTAAATAAATTCAGTTCTGTACCTATTTCAAGATGTAATAGAACAAAAAGTAGCAATGTTTGTAGCAGTTTTAGATGGATTGGATTAGATTGTTTTATGCTACAGAGGAGATTTGGCACTGCAACTAGGCTAGATCTATTATGCCTATGCCCCAAGTGGGGCATCCCCAGAAGGTAGCATGAGGCAAGAGGAAGTGTTCATATGCATTACACGAGGCATATTAAGGATATACACTTAACCTCAATCAGAACTATAATGTTTAAGAATGGAGTACTGCATTCCTGTACAATAGTTTATAATTCCCTTCCTAATGACATCAAAAGAATAGATAACTACAACATGTTTAAAACTAGAACAAGGGATTTCTTGCAGAAGCACTGCTTTTACACAGTAAAGGAATATCTGCAATTTAACAAATCCAGTTAATCATAAGACATGAATTTACTCAGCTTGTTCATTTCTCTCATTTATAATTATATCCAATTTGTGTTACATTGTAATTGAATGTAGGTTAGGTATATTTGATGTTTAACTTTGTAATATAAAGTGTAAATTTACTGACATATGCTATATCAAGGTATTATTTTCAGATTTGATTTTAAAGGATGAATAAATTTGAATTGAATTGAACTGAATTGAGACCCAAAGAGTCATGAACAGTGCATACTCAAGGCATACCACCCTCTCATCACTGATTGGCTTGTAGACATCAATCACAGTGCCCCAACTTGTTGCAGACAGACCTCTGATTACAATTTCTTGTCTTCAAGCTTCACATAACATGTTATTCAGCTGTTCTTGCAGACAGTCATATGGTTAGAGTATGATGTGCTGTTCCTTCACCTCACTTAATGTTTAGTCTTTAATACAGATAATCATTCATTTATAATATGGTATGCTGACATCCACTTATCTTACTATTCAGGCATTGTTATACAAAATTCCCTATTTGATATGATAATGATATGATTTATTAAGCATTAAAACAAATACATCTTTGGCTACCCCTGAGCTGGGTCCTGAAAAACAATATGAGGTAAGAGTAATATGCTTGCAACCCTTCCAAGCCCCCTACTGTAGCATAGATAGTAATGTGTCTCCTTACGTTCAAGAGGTCCCAAATTTGAATACTGTTCAGGATGAGTTATCTGGATAAGATTTCTGTTCCGGGGTTTTTCCTTATCCTGAAAGATGAATATCTGGTAAACTCTAAGCTCTATGGATCCTGGGCTCAGTTGAGCAACATTTCACATGTCTGATATGACTTAACTTTGAAGACAGATATATTTATGTATTGATAAGACACCTATTAATGGAGCATGAACTCCATTACATATGTGACAATAAAGCACTTTTCGATACCTAGGTAACATAGGTACAAAAGTGAAGCAGATGTGTAAAAAATACGACTCATCTATAAATTAATAATTATTTCACTTCACTGTGGTGTTCCAATACAGTTAAATCTTGATACACTTTTCAATAGATAGAGTCAAGATGAAAAACTCAATGCCATGGCCAGGATTTGAACCACGGATCTCCTGGTTTCCATCCAGTCACTCTAAGCCATTGAACTACCATGGCAAATGTGCCATCCTGACATTAAATTCCCCATTTGACTCGTATATTTCCCCAGTAAACCACTAGGGGCTCTTGCATTCGAGATGCACAGTTTGTGGCAACTTACTATCGTAAGTACTTGAGTCCCAGGCTTCATCATTTAACTCTTATTATTTTAGTTAATTGATGGAAATCAATCATTTGTTACTAGCCATGGCATGCCATGGCATTGAATTTTTCATGTTGACTCTATCTATCAAAAACCTTAGCCTTTATATGGCTAGTGTGAAGAAATTATTAATTTCCATCAATTAACTAAAATAAAGCACTTTACTAATCTGTTTATCTCAAACATTTAGCTATCACTAATTCTTTTTCTGTGGCCACAATGGAAATCCTTACATGGTAAACAAGCAACAAACACCAACTTTGCATGGTTTTATTTTTAACCTCTCCATGTAATTAGTACTTAGTCATATTTCCCTTAACTTGTATCACCTTCATGAGTCTTCTAGGCATCAAATATGCTAGATTTTCAAAATAGTCTTTCTTTTTGTCCATTTTCACTCATTTCTTCAACACATCCTGCAGTCCTTTAGCATTTGATTGTTGCAGCTCCTCTACTTTATTTTTCTTTTGATCCCAAGCATTTTCTATTGGATTTAGGTCAGAAGAGTTACCAGGCCAGTTAAGTGCAGATATATTGCTGTCTTCCAGGAACTTCTTAACCATCTTTGTTCTATGAGCAGGGACACCATTAAGCATAAAGAACTGACAATGATGAATTGGACAAAATGTGACCAAATGCTGTTGCAACACTTCTAAATAGTTACTCCCCTTCATCATTACATTCTTAGGGATAAAGTGCAAGCTACATTTACCATAATTACCACTAAAAGCATCCCATACCATCACACTTTCTGGATATTTAACAATTTTGATGGTAAACTTTGGATTTGAAAGTGATTTCATCAAAACATTACTTTGTGCAGTCCTCTGATGACCACTACTGATATGTTTTGCATAAATGTATTCTTTCCTTCATCATAGCTTCAGTTAGAAGAAGCTTCTTGGAAGCACACCAAGTTGGTAAACCTGTCTTTGTAAAGCTGATGCTGAATGGTTCAGATTGCAAAACTGTGAAGCAGGTCTGGATGATTCTTCTTTAACTAAAACTAGCACTTAGATTAAAAATCAGATGACAACAAACCACAGTAAACAACTTGCTGTACAGCAAACACTACAGGTAGACTGGGACCTGAGCTGCTAATGAAAGGAAGTTGCTGCCATGTACTCCAGAATTTCATGATTTGCAGTTCTGCCCAACTTTTTGTGTAGTGATGGGCAAAGGGTAAACTGCGCACATTGCCTATGTAAAGATCTTCCTTGCATTTAAAATGTAAATATTTCCATTGTGTCAAATTCAGATTCAATACATTTCATCCATGTAAACATCTGCATGTTGTGGATTTGTCAAATACAATAATTACTAACTAATAGATACTATATTTACATATATAATATTTACACATACAATTTATTTACAGTTCATTTAGGTCCCATGTTTAAATTCCTCTAGGGTATAAAAGGCATTTTCTACTAGATACTTCTTTATTGCTTTCATCTTTATTTCTGCACTTTTTGTTCCAATAGCTTATTATACAGTATTTTTCCCATGTTTTTTATACTGTGTCTGCTTAATGTACCCCTAAATAATATTCTATAGCAATCATCATTATTTCTTAGACTATATGAGTGAATACTGCAATTTTTTGGATTATTTTCTATTTTTTTTAATTTACGTCCTCCAACGTTAAGTCATATTGGATGGTGAATGAATTGGGTGAAATAATGCCCGAATGAATCCAGGGTCCATGGAGCTTAGAGTTACCCGACATTCGTCTTGAAGGATAAGGGAAAACCCCGGAAAAACCCATATCCAGGTAACTCACCCTGACTGAGATTCGAACTCAGGACCTCTTGAACGTGAGCTGGACATGCTACCATCTATGCTATCGAGGCAAGCGATCATTTTCTAGTCAGATATGTTTTCTTGTCTCTTAGATGTATATACATGGAACAGTCGATATACCATATCTTTTAAACATTGATCTGCATGTGTGTCTCCTATTTACATTACCTATTAATCTAATTCCTTTTTTTTTTTTTAATTTGAAAACCTTTTCCACTTCATTTGTTGTAATGTTTCCCTATAGTACTATTCCATATTTTAAGTGTGAATAAACTAAGGCATAGTACACCTGTATTAGTGTTTTGTCATCAATGGTTTTTCTCACCTGTCTCATTACATATAAACCAGTATTTAGCTTCTTTTTGTGGGTTATATATGGCTTCCAGTTTAACTGCTTATCTATTACTGCTCCTAGAAAACTTATGCACTGAATCTCTGGTATTATTTCCCCAACTATTTCTATTCGCATGCTATTTCATCTACATTTCTTTAATTCGAAATTTATCCAGTCTGTCTTTCTAGTATTTAAAATCATGCATAAATTGCTATAGTAATGTTTCATTTTTTTCCATTTGCTGATTTGCTTTTAATTCTACCTCAGTATTTGACTTACCCTTAATTATTATTGTCATATTGTGACTTTGTGGGTTCGTAGAATTAAGAGTCTGAGTTGCAGAAATTCAAAATGTTCTTTATTTGCGTAGAAATACACTTTGTCCACCAGCAGAATTACCTAACACCCAAATATAATCTTTCAAGGTCGTTGACCATAACACACAGTTCACTTCCAAACACACCAGTTTCGATTACAACTCTCGTTTACAACACTCTGTTTATAACTACTGCTCTGTTTATAACTGTCCGCTGGCGTGTCACGATCTCTTAAGTATACCACTACTGATATCACTCGATATTTCTGGAATATCCTGTAACAAACAAGAAATCGAATGTTCTATAAGACAAACAGATGTCAGTAGGAATTTCTAACTTTATCTGTTTTGACATGCCTTTTATTTCCACGCTATGTTTATCTGCTTAGGCAGCTCTTTATCTCCATGATACACTATCTGTCCGTTGTCTCTCTGCGTCAAACTGTTATGTGCATCGCCACAACAATATCATCTGCATATCTTATTGCTACATTTACTTCTCTTTCTGCTAATTCAAAAATATTGTTGATGTATATTAAAAACAACAATGGACCCAGTTTTGAACCTTGAGGTACACTTCTTTGAACAATTTAGAAATTTGATTTTACTTTTTCCACTATACCTGCACTATTTTTATGGTTTATTTCAATGCATTGCATCCTGTTTTTTAGGTATGAACTTAACCATTGTTGTGCCAATCCCCGAACTCCATAATTTTCTAACTTGTCTATCAGTATATCTATGTTTACACAGTCAAAAGCCTTAGACAGGTCCAAAAAGATAGCTACTACCTTCTCCTATTTATTTAGTGCTTCAACTATATAATTATTGACCTTACTTATAGCAATAATTGTTGATTTATTCTTTTCGAACCCAAAATGCCATTGTGATATTATGTTCATTTTAGTACAGAATTTTTCCAACTGATTTAAAAATATACCTTCCATTAATATAAAAATTATTTGTGGTTGGTTTATTGACACTCGTCACTTACTTTTTCATATATTTATGAGAGACTAGTTTCAAAGGCCCTGGCCTCCATTTTCAATCTCTTTCCAACTGGCATCTGTTGTTGTCTGCTCTCTCTGGTGGTGGAACTATGAACTTTTTTGTCAAATTATCCTTTGAAACTAGTCTCTCATAAATATATGAAAAAGTAAGTGACGAGTGTCAATAAACCAACCACAAATAATTTTTATATTAATTTTGACGTCACTGTTACTAAATTCCTCCAAACACACATATACCTTCCATTATTTTTGAAATTGGTGAACATAATGTTATAGGCCTATAATTTTCAGTATTCATCTTGTTTCCTTTTTGTTTAAATAATGGCCTAACAATTACTTGCATCCATTGTATTTATAACACTACTTTGTTTCTATAAAGATTTATCTTGATTAAAATGAGGCATATAGAAAAGTAAGTTTTTGTAAGAATGGTTTCATATCCATTAATAAATATTAAGGGTAAAAATAATCAAGTGAACTAACATATCAGATATTCTTATTTTTCAGATAAGAATGGGCTTTACAATACTCATTTCTGTTGGTGCAAGGCTCAATATAAAGGAAAAAGTATTTGTTGCATTATCGTGGATGGCCAAAGCAACAGTACAGGTAACATCAGTTCTCTGATATATTGAACAAATATAAAATTTAACAAAATAGTTAAAATTATGTAATTTTTAATACTTAACAACTCATTTTAATCACTATAGTTGCTCATATACTATTCGATTAGAAACAGCGTTAAAGGTTATGGTGCTACCACAACCTTGTGTGAATGATATGTAAGCAGTTGACTGTTGTTCCTCTAAACTTTATGTAACAAGGTCCGACGTAATTAATTTGAAGGGAATTCTATGTATTATTATAAAGTGCAGTGGCAGTTGTGATATAACGATTCAGTGGGGCACTTATCAGGGAGCAAAAATAATTCAATTAAACATTCTATTACAAAAAGTAAATATGTACCTGATGATTTAATTTTTTATAGTAGATCTATTCTTCTTTGGCAGAAGCAAACTGCTAGGATGTGTCAGTTGAGCTCTGGAATTTCACCGAATAATCTTCTTTGTAGTGACAGAATAGCTAAGGCAGTCAGTCTTTCAGTTTCCATTGAATTCTAAAATAATGTTTAAGTCTTTTTAAGTTGAAAAACAGCATTTACTTTTGACGGTACTCATGGAAATACGTATGAATTGTTTTAACATTTATGTACTGACAGAAAATATGTAACATATTGTTTTGCTAGAAAAACTGCAACAGTGCCAGGGTGCCAGAAGCAACATGCAAATCCTCGTGAGAGTACAAAACTTGAAGTTCAATTTTTTGTTTTGGAGCATTTACTGTGGGATATGTTTTAATTGTAACCTGGAATTTGTTTTCTAGAAATATGGCAAATAAGAAATAATTTTGCAGCATTTATTTTTGCATTATCACTGAAACTTTTCTTGCTAAGGAGTTCACTTGTTGTCATTCCACTTTGTTCATAAGTCTTGGACATATGAAGCCCGGGCCTTAAAGTACTTACAATATGTAAGTCGCCATTAAGGTAGTTGTATCATGTGTTTATGAGAACTCCTAAGTGGTTTACCGGGAAAATACGAGTCAGTTGGAGAATTTAATGTCATATCGGCACGTTGGCCATAGTAGCACAATGGTAGTGCGGCTGGACGGAAACCAGAAGATCCGTGGTTCAAATCCCGGCTATGGCATTGAATTATTCAGTCTGACTCTACGTTTCCACAATTTAGCCTACACACGGCCAGTGTGAAAGAATAATTAATTTCCACTAATTAACCTAATAGTGGTTTACTATATGAAGCCCGGGCCTTAAAGTACTTACAATATGTAAGTCGCCATTAAGGTAGTTGTATCATGTGTTTATGAGAACTCCTAAGTGGTTTACCGGGAAAATACGAGTCAGTTGGAGAATTTAATGTCATATTGGCACGTTGGCCATAGTAGCACAATGGTAGTGCAGCTGGATGGAAACCAGAAGATCCATGGTTCAAATCCCGGCTATGGCATTGAATTTTTCAGTCTGACTCTATGTTTCCACAATTTAGCCTACACACAGCCAGTGTGAAGGAATAATTAATTTCCACTTGGACACATTGGTAACACTTTACAAAAATCTTTTCAAAAAATCATTTAGTTTTTCTGCATCAATTTTTCTCTGTTGTATGCAATCAAAGAAAACAGCTGCATGGGCTATCATTTTGTGATAGAATGTTAGCCAAATAGGAATTGTTGATCATTGAGAGTTCACACAGATCCTATTGTTTCATTACTTGCATTTCTGCCTCCAAACTCTGTCTTGAATATGTTCAAAACACTCGACAAAAGGTTTTTTGTATTCATAGACAGTATTAACAATTCTATGCTGAAAATGCATCTTGTTAATAGTGTGGAAGCCATTTCCTTTTACATGAAGTGTATGTATATGTACTATAGAAATCCATAAAGCATATATGCTCAGCTTCCTAATTTATTAAAATTTTTTCTTAGGCAGCACTTGGCCCTATGACACTGGATTCTGTCAGACTTGAGAAGAATGCTACAGAGCAAGATAAGGAATATGCTGAAAGTATGATGTTAATTTGTATATTATCAATCCTTCTAACTGCACCAATTGGTGCAATATTAATCTCATTTACTGGCCCCCGACTGCTCAAAAGGACTCCAACACGTTCTTCAATAAGCCTTCGGAGATCAAGACGACCTTCCAGTTTCAGAGACATTACCATTCATGATGATGTTTTCCAGCGGGTGGGAACATAGCTTAATTTACAATTTACTTTTTAGTCATACTTCATAACAATTCAAAACTAGTGTCAAAGCATGAAGTTTAATTATATTACAGTTGCTCTCAGGATCACTGCAGAATTGTTTTAAGGATGATGTTGCATCTATGAAAATTTATAGTTTAAAATTCTAACATTCTATGAAGTTATATCACATTTGCACACAAATACACACACCAAAGTGTAAGTTATTAAGTGTCATTTTTTTGGTGAAATTTTTTTTTTTTTTGTAAAGTATGGGTTGAATTTGTTTATGAAATTCTAATCAAACCCTGTCACACACACAATGATAATCTAGTTAAAATTGTTCAATTACAATTAAAATAATTTATTCCATAAACTAAATTAAAGGAATGGCCTTTATTCTCTGAATCAAGTATATTTATAGTATTAAATTTATTTATTTTGGGGTCTTTTAATTATATAATTTAAATTTAAAGTTTTGTAACTAATGAAACATGAAGGTATTGAGTAATTTCTACTTCATATTGTTTATTGGCTTCTTTGGTAAAATTTTAAAGCTAACTGGTTGAAAATTATGAGCTGCTTACAGTTTCAAAAGTATATTGACAAATTTTATGTGTTATTATGTAGAAGATGAAGCTAGCTGCAATGAAGCAATGAATATTATAGAAATATAACAATTTGTATCAAAAACCTCACTTAACTTAAGACAAGTCTTCTTTCTAGTTGATATTCTTCTTTCTAATTGATAATTATTTCATGAACTCTTGTCCGCATCTTCAGTCAAAGAAAGCTACAGGAGAAAACAAATTTATTGTTAAGGAAGTCACTATGTTTTTATGTTTATTTTTTAAAATGAAACATCGCGTAATGAATTTTGAGATACCAGCAGTTGATTCTGTTCTTAAGTTTTTTGTCAGATTTTGGTAATACTGAAGAAACATAAGAACTTAGTAAAGCTGAGAAAAACCTAAGAACGTCGTAATACTGAAAAAACAAGAACAAGAGTTTGTGAAATCAATATCAATTAGAAACAAGAATATCAATTAGAAAGAAGAATTAACACTATTTTCTTAAGTTAAGTGAATTTTTTTGTTCCATATTGTTATATTTGTATAATTGATGTGTTATACTTATATAACTTTCTCTATTCACTCTTGCATCCTGCGCCCATGGTGTAGTGGGCTAGAACACTATGCTTTTGTTCCCTGTGCCCGGAATGCACGCAGGTTCTTTTCCATCCCTGTGGGGGGTCCTGATTTTAAGTCCCGGGTATAGGACCTCAACATCATTAGGAAATTGAGGAGCTATGCTAGGTAGCAAACCCTGGTCTACCAACCAACCTTCTGGCTGGGGTGCCGATGCTGACAACATTTCCTCGCTGTATCAGTTGGATGATGCCCACCTCTGCCTTGCTTATGAGGCCAGTAGTCAGGTTGACAGCCCTTGGCCCAGCAGGCACTGTAGCGCCATGGGTTACGTTATGTTGCTCTTGTACAAATTATTTTTACAAAATCATATACTTCTTTCTATTTACATTGAGATAAGTATTTAGAGAAATTGTCACATTTTCTTATAAATAGTACAGAATTAGGGGAGTGATAGTTAAATCTTTCAAAATAGGCTATCAGTGGCTAAGCATGCAATGAATTGCTCGAAGTACTGCTTCCCCAATAATTTCAGCAGAAAAAGAAGAAAAACAAGACAATTCATGCCAAAGAATATTTTATTTTCTCTGAATACATTTTAAAAATTTATTCAAGAACATCTGCAGTGTTGCAGACAATGTGACAGCTGCTTAGATTAAGTGACTAGTTCTATCAGCTCATTCAATATTGAATATTTCTGTACTTACACCTTCATAACCCTGAATACCATGTTTTGTAGGTTTTCAATAGCAATTGTGACTCTTCGATAGTTAGGAAGCGCTGAAAGATTTGGTCATGTGAAGTCTCTGTAGTGTGTAAAGAAAAGTTTATTTTTTTGTTTTAATGTGTTGCATGTTGTTTTGTTTTAAACACAACTATAAGTCTATATAAGTATATTTCAATAGCATTATACAATACAATACAATGTTTATTAGCCACAGGAATTCCTACAGAATTATAGGCATTGTCAATATTGTTAGAGTATTTAACAATATTTACAATTCATCTATGAGATATTTACAATCTAAAGTTTACAGATAAGTTACACAAATTACTATTCACACTTGAAAAACACTAAGACACTTGAGTACAATAACAGATCAACTCAATTATGGCATGCCTCGGTAGTGTAGATGGTAGCATGTCTGCCTCACGTTCAAGAGGTCCTGAGTTCGAATCTCGGTCAGGGTGAGTTACCTGGATAAGGTTTTTTCCGGGGTTTTCCATTGTATTTCAAGATGAATATTGGGTAACTCTAAGCTCCATGGACCCTGGACTCATTTGAGCATCATTTCACCCAATTCATTCATCGTCCTAAATGACTTAACATTGGAGGACGTAAATTACACAAAAAAAAAACTCATGAATATTTATGCAGGCACTGACTCTTGTATTAAACTTAATCTTAATGCTTTGCTCAGTTAAAACTCTTCATTGATGAGTCTTCCAATCTCGGACACATGAAACAGGAATAGAAATAGAATACATTAGTATAATTATACACAACAAACTGAATAATTTATACTTTATGAAGCGGAAACCACCGGTTTCCGATAGAAGAATGTAAGTAAGGGATGATAAAACCACATAAATTTTTAATAAGCAATTGGGAATAAATGATATATGAAATAAAGTCAAAAAAAAATTTTGTAATAGGAATAACCTGCAAATGAAATAAATATAGGGAAATTTTGCCTTAAGTTAGAACGGGAAAACGAGGCTGGATCCGTAAACAATAGAACAATAGAAACCCAAAATTCCTTCGCCACCACGGAGCCTCAGACAATAATGAGGTTTACGGAAAATATGTAGAGGCAGGATGCAGTACCGTTATGACGCCAAGAAGTCATACAACTTTAGGGGTGGACCCGTGACTGCTGCACAGTTGAAGGTGAATGGAAATGGCCAATAAGGTAAAATCGTAGAAATAAACTTTCCCATTAAAACGTAGCATAAACCGCGTGATAGGCGTGAAATAGAGAATAAATAGAAAAGGGATGGACATAGACAAACAAATCTAGGAGGAAGCCGAGAGTAGGGCGAGGTGAGAAGCATTACTCGGTGGGTTACAACGAAAGGGAGAAGATGCGTTAGTTTAATATCTGATGGCGGAGTAATAGTGGAGTTAGATTTTAAACGTGATGGGATTGAATATTCTCAAACAGACAAGGTGACGCAACGAGAGTGTGAACAAGTGAGAAAAGCCGAGCAACCAGACAAGTAAGATCTGTGGGAAATTGAAGCAGGACTTTTAATTGGCTGGTGATAACTGCTGGTCCCAGAGAGAGTACTCTTGCACACCGACACGTAATCCTTAACCATCCTGCCATACCACACCAAAGAGCCACACCAAGAGAAAATTCCCACACCATTTACCTGATTTGTATTCTAAGTATTCATTTACTGAGTAAAACTGCCTTAAACTTATTTATAGAGGGTATGTTTTTAAATTGATTTGGCAAGTGGTTGTGTAGCTTTAAAAGTCTCAAATAGTGTTATCGTGCAAATATCGCCTGCGGTGCTGCATGTAGTAAAAGCGGGCACACTACACATTTAATTTAATTTCCTACGTTTTAGTGACGGAGATCGCCAACTATTAGTTGATAAGTTTGTATAATTTTGAGAGAAATATTTACTGATGGTTTCAACTTGGGCTCTATGTGCTGAGTGAATCTTAAACTTATGTATAGTAGAGTTATAGGTAGCATTTGAAAGAATAGTTACAATCCAATCTTCAGTGTGGTTTAAGTAGGCTAGGCGTGCTGTATTTTCCATGTGTAGCTGCATGATAGCAGCACAAGAGAAAGGGTAGGTGAGACTAACTGTCAAATCCTCACCCATGAAGGAACATTATATCACCTCAATTTATGTAATACATTTTAGATACAGATTCTACCACGTCAGAGTTATTACCAGTGGCGGCTCATGTTGTCTATACCTTTGGGGGCTGTATTGATTACTGGAATTTTAGCTTTGCTTAATTATTTGAAGATTAACGGCTATCTTTCTTTTTAGCAAATTTATTGACCAGTCCCTCGTTGAACTTGGGGGTGTTTTCTATCAGTTATTTTTCTAAGGAATTTCTTTTTCTTGAATAGGGAATCAATTTCTCCTGGATATTTAAGGAACCCTCTGAACACCCCTTGATTTTGTGACCCTTCATGCTCTGCCTGCCCTCTTAGGGGTAGCTCGTGATAACCACAAAATTTCACACAGTTGATTATCTTTATAAGAGTGTCGCTATTTTTTGGACTTGATCGTTATGACAATCTGTTGATTCCTTATAGCCTTGGCTTGAACATGTCTGTACATTTACTGACCTAAGTGTAGCAAACTTAAGCATGTTATTAACATGGTTTTTGGACATTTCATATTTATGACATTTTTCATATAGTCTCTGCAAGTCTGAAACTCCCTTTTGAACCCATACAATGTTGGCTGCGTCGTCTTTAATTCCAAATAAAAGGTAAGGAAAAGAGAACAGGGAATTGCTGATCTCACAGTCACATATCCACTCATATTTGTGTAAATTTTGGGACTGAAACACCTGCTAAATTGCTTTTGGCAGTTCGTTGCACTTTGAATAATGTTTAACACAGGAGTCGGTCTTCCTCGCACTTTAATGTCACATTTCTCTTGCAATGTTAAAGCGCCAAAATGAAGCGACTTTAAATACTCGACTGAATTTCTCATTGTTACAATCACACCATTGATACCAGTATAAAAAGTCACAATTCATTATACTTTACTGTCAGGAAACAAAATTTATTTGAATCACCGTGAAAATGTTCAAAATCCATCGATTTCACGAAAATCCGCAAGAAATTGCACTTACACCGCTCTTGGGAGAGCAAGCAGTGCAATCCAATGAGTTCACTAAGCTATGGGGACGTGCGGTAGGTCGAAACGTGAAGCGGGGCAAGCGGAGGGGGAAATGGACGCAATATGCACGTGAGTTGTCCTGACAGTCCAAGAGGAAGAAGTGGCTTCAAATATGAACTTGCTGCACAGTCTATGAACTTGTTGTAATGACTTACAATATATATACGGCTGTAATCTATTCAATTTAAGCAATTAAGTCAACAACAATAACATTAAAATTTGCTCTTATCGGCCGCCACTGGTTATTACTACCGGCATCGTTGTATTTGTTTGTAGCTGAAGTTACTGTATTTGAGTCAAGAATACCATTTAAGTTGTTATTGGCATTCATGCTTGTGTTAGTGTTTAGGATGTTGGTTATACAGATTTCATCAACTGCATGATGGTTCTGTTTTATGACGGAAGAAAAATCTTCCATCAGTCGTCCATTAGAGTTGGCGATGCAAACACCAATGAAATAGCACCAAGCCCCAATCAAAAGCAGCTTTCAATAGCGTGCTAAAATTTACTTGTTCTATTTCTTATTGTAAGGCGCATTTTTATTAATAATTACGCAAGATAGCACTTCATTACACTTCACTAATGTTGTACTCACTACCCTAATATAGTTGATCTTGGTAACATATCTTTGCTTCACAAATAAAAATATTTAGTAAATATTCTCCACTTAACTTAAGAAGCCGATGACAATACTTCAATTATTTTTTTGCGAAATTAATTTCATGGACACTTGCCCACATCTTCAGTCAACACAATTCGTTGTCAAGGATACCATCTGTGGATACTATGCATATACGTATTTACGTATTACCAACATCTGAAGACGAAACAAACCTAAAAACAGAATCAATTGCCGGTATGTCAAAATTCATTACGCGATTTTTATTTTTCAAAATAAATATTTTTTCCCAAACTATTAAATATATGGGAACATTTAATTGTTTTAATAATTTAACTTCGGGATTTATTTCATGGTTAAATGACCAAAAATGATCTGCTACGGCCGATTTATCAATTTGTTTATAACTAATGTTACGAAAATGCTCTTTCTTTCTGGTTTCCAAACTACGTTTCGTCTTTTCAGTATAAACCTGATCACAATCTAAGCAATTAAATTGATAAATACCATATTTTTATTATTAGGAGTTTTATCCTTTTTAGAAAATTTTAATATTTTTTATTAAATAAAAAAATTAATTAATTTTTCAAGTGTCCATGAAATTAATTTCGCAAAAACATAATTGAAGAATTGTCATCGGCTTCTTAAGTTAAGTGGAGAATATTTACTAAATATTTTTATTTGTGTAGTGTTTGTTACTCCACTGTAAATAGCTTCATTTTCTGTGTAATCAATATCTTTGCTTGCTACATTTCACTTAGAAATTCAGCTGTTACGAATGTAGGAGTCATGTGATCTCGTTAGTGTGACTATGCACTTAACAGAGTAAAATTATTGATATTTAAACGTGTAATATTGAAGAAAATACTAAACTTCCACAACGTTTGTCATTGTCGAAAGTTATCCTTGAAACCAGGCAATTCAAACTAAAAAGGCACACATTTTCGTTTTGATTGCACTACCTGGTGACTTCCGTGAGCACAGTTAACTATTATTTTACTTAATAGTGCATATCACACACCACACTTATGCTTCATTTTATATCATAAGTTGTAAGAAGCTATTAACAATACAATATAACACTATGTAAGTGGAACATGAAAGACCACTGATAACCGCTGCAGTTTGGCGCCCTTATACGCTTGTCATCATCATCATCATCATCATCATCATCATCATCATCATCATCATCATCATCATCATCATCATCATCATCATCATCATCATCATCATCATCATCATCATCATCATCATCATCATCATCATCATCATCATCATCATCATCATCATCATCATCATCATCATCATCATCATCATCATCGTCATCATCATCATCATCATCATCATCATCAGTCGAACATTAACTCAAATAGGCAATAAATTAACGCATAGATTTGCTGAGTGCAGTATCAGTCGAAGTCAAAGCCTCCTAATCCGCCAGTGTCCGATCCCTGTTCTAGGTAACTGCTGGTCAAAGCCTTCTATGAGTGTATAGAGAAGTGAAGCTGTGAAGTTGGACCCCGAAGGCCGTTCATATTCATATTTATTGCAACTTAATACAGTGTTTGAACACAATTAAGCCATGTCATTTGTAATACATACTCTCTCTTAAAAGTAAACGATTAGAAATAAAAAAATAATGGAGAGATCAAATTAAATATACAAGCTAGTCATAAATTGCTTAATGGTATAGAATTTAAAAATAAATATAATATGCTAATCAGTAATAAAGCCTAGTTATTTTTACAGTGATACATTCATTCTTCGATGGTATAAAATGCATTATCTATTAGAAAGGCTTTTAAATGTATTTTAAATGTATTTAAATTATTACAGGTTCTAATTGAAGCGGCAAGTACATTATAGAATTTTATTCCTGTATAACTAGGCATCTTTTCATATAAGTGCATTCTGCGTCCTGGAATAGCGAGATTATTTTTGCATCTTGAACACACACTTTCATTAAGGTAAGGCTACACTGAAAATTCGCCAAAAAGGTTGATAATCATGGAATTTTCTTTTTTGGCATTTTTGGTAGCTTAGGGTTTGTAGTAATAGTTGGTGTGCTATTTTTATCATTTGAACTACTTTAGTCCATAAAGAGACCTTTAACAATCGTTAAAAGTAACAATCATGACTTTAAAATTCATTTTCTTAGAAACTTTTTTCTAATACTTTCCAGTATACAAAATGCCCCACGCCTCAAAGTTTTCCATTTAACTTGGTGAAACTTCCAGGATAGCTCCATAATATGTAAATAAGAAACTTCACATTCTCCCCTTTTTTGTTAATGCTCATGTTTTGAAAGTTATATGGTGTTAAGTAATAAAATAAGTTAATATTTTCAAAATTTTGAGAGCTAACACGTGGAAAATATTTTAGAACAAATGCTACAAGAGTATTCCAAAAACTATGAATGTGAGTCTTTTAAAATTACTCTGTAATAGCAAAAAACAAAGATTCAACTTAAAATCTCATATTTTTTGACGCATAGAACATTTTTAATTTTTACAATATTTTCACACAAAAAATAATGAACTATTTGGTGTAGCAACATAAAAATTTGCATGCAAGTTTAAAATGACACTCTAATTATGTGGCTAAATTTTTCATAATATTAGGTTTACTATTATAAAATTTGGAATTTTCAGTGTAGCCTTGCCTTAAGACATGAAAAACGAGAATTTGATTGTGGGACATATGTTCATACGAACCTTTTTCCTTCTTGTGGTGAAAGGAACCCAAAACCAGAAGTTTATAAAGGTGTTACTGATACAGTCCGTATAAAGGTAGTAAATTGATTTAGTACCTTCACAGGTCGTCACCCCGACCGTCCATCGACAAAGGCGAACTTTAGGCTGAGCAGATGTCCAGAACTAGAGAAAGATTTATTAAGGGTATGTATGACTGAAATTTCATGAAAATCGTGAAAATAACGACTTTTTTATTTTAATTCTATAAAATAATTTAGACATTCCCGAATGTGAAAATGCATAATTTGCCTCCGAACGCCATTTTTAAATGTTTATTTAAATGTCGGTGGCCTTTAAACTCTGTCAGAGTCACGCCCTCTTTTGCCTATATCCACATTCTTTGTCTGTTTTCCGTTCTTAAATTTCCAATTCAAGAAAAGAAAAATAAGGCTTTAGAAGACAAAATAGTTCCTAAAATGTTGCCAATATATCAGAGGCTGGCTTCTACAACATTACTAGAGAGGTGCAAAACAGGAAAAACACAGAATGCCAATGAATCTTTGCATCATGTCATATGGAATAAGTGCCCAAAGGAAGTTTTCATATCAAAACAAAAATTGGATCTTGCTGTTATTAAAAGCATCAGTGAGTTTAACATGGGTAGTCTTAAGTCATTAGAGCTGCAGCGAAATATCAGAGGTGAAAGTGTAGTAGACTCAGCAAGGAAAACTTCAGTGCAGCGAGATCAGACTCGTATCCTGCAAAACAAGAAGCGAAGTTGTGCAGAAGAAAAGCAACATCTAAAGAAGAAAAAGGTGGAAAAAGCAGCAACAGAGGAGAGGAAAAAGAAATCTGAGGGTCCAACCTATCAGCCTGGTGGATTTTAATGTGAGTTATGCAATCAAATCTTTAATCGCTGTTTTCTCAATGTTCATATTTTCAGCATTTTTCTTCCTGTAAAATGCTCCTTGCGATACAGTTTTTGTACTACATTCATGAAATTTCCTACACAGGTTCAGAATATCATGAGCAATGGAAATTGCCCTAGGTTTTATTGTGAAATGTATATAAGCATATATTTTTAATTTTCAAACACAAAACTTACAGTTTTTTAGACAAAAAAAGAATATTTGTAAATTAAAAAAATTTTGTGACGTAAACTAAAGGAGACACAGAAAAACCCAGAGCAATTTCAAAAAGTATGTGTATTATGAACATAGGGTTAAAATATTAGACCAAAATTCAAAATATTTTGTCGCAAGGGCCATTTTTAGTGACGTAACAAAAAACATACAAAATTTATCATAATTTATAAACTGCTGGAGAAAAATGGTTTAAATTTAGGTTGTAACATGTTTACATTATACTACACCTATGGTGTAAATTTGAAAAAGATAGAATTACTAGTTCAGAATTTGAAAATTTCAGTCATACATACCCTTAACAAACCACCACCTCCATGAGTAGTTTTTTTTTTATTTTTATTTATTTTACGTCCTCCAACGTTTAGTCATATCGGAATGGGTGCAATGATGCTCAAATGAGCCCAGGGCCCATAGAGCTTAGAGTTACCCGACATTTGTCTTTCAGGATAAGGGAAAACCCTGGAAAAACCTTATCCAGGTAACTCACCCTGACCGAGATTCGAACTCGGGAGCTCTTGAACGTGAGGCATACATTCTACCACCATGCTACCGAGGCAGGCTCTCCATGAGGTTAAATTCATGGATCCAACATACATAGACATTAGAAAAATTTGTAAATATCTATGTAAACTGATATAAATTATTCTAGCTATTAAGTATTAATAGCTAGAAGAAACCCTATATATAACAACTACAAAACTATTGCAGTACTTTTCTACATTAAATTTAAGTATAAATGCATCAAAATGTGAACTCATAACATTTGGCTCGAAGACACTGAATGCGCCTATACAATTAAATATTGACAACATGTTGATAAATAGTGTTGACAATGTACAACTACTTGGGGTCACACTGCACAAAAAATTATCTTTTACACCCCATGTTGACAAATTAGCATTAAAACTAAGTAAAAATTTATTTCTTTTAAAGTGTCTAAAGAACTATGTCCCAGAAGCAACTATTAGAATGATTTATTTCTCCCTCATTCAGTCACACATCTCATATGGTCTGGAGATCTGGGGCAATACTTCGAAATTAAATTTACACAAAATTTTTACTTTACAGAAAAGAGCAATTAGATATATATAATTTAAAAACTAAAGAATCATGTAGGGAAGCCTTTCGTCAGCAAAAAATAATGACGCTGACAAGCCTGTACATATACAAAACAATTTTATATATGATAAAATACATCCCATTGCAAACAAATTCGGATATTCATAACCACAACACAAGAAACAAGAATAATTTCGCTACTATGATGTATAGACTCCACCTGTGTGACAAGTTGCCTAGTTACATGGGAGCCAAGCTATATAACAAACTCCCAGCAGAAGTTAAAGTGTCTAGTAACTTAACAAAATTCAAATTTTTCTTGAAATCATATTTAATTAATAATGTTTTTTATTCACTTGATGAATTTCTAAACTAAGGCTACAACTTCAGAATTTATCGTTTGACTGCTAGTTTCTTATTTTACAATACTAATGACTAAAACCTAGACATTGTATTAGGTGTACAAGACATTGACAACTTGCCTGTTTTCAACAATGCTTGTAAAAGTATTATTATTATTATTATTATTATTATTATTATTATTATTATTATTATTATTATTATTATTATTATTATTATTATTATTATTATTATTATTATTATTATTATTATTATTATTATTATTATTATTATTATTATTATTATTATTATTATTATTATTATTATTATTATTATTATTATTATTATTATTATTATTATTATTATTATTATTATTATTATTATTATTATTATTATTATTATTATTATTATTATTATTATTATTATTATTATTATTATTATTATTATTATTATTATTATTATTATTATTATTATTATTATTATTATTATTATTATTATTATTATTATTATTATTATTATTATTATTATTATTATTATTATTATTATTATTATTATTATTATTATTATTATTATTATTATTATTATTATTATTATTATTATTATTATTATTATTATTATTATTATTATTATTATTATTATTATTATTATTATTATTATTATTATTATTATTATTATTATTATTATTATTATTATTATTATTATTATTATTATTATTATTATTATTATTATTATTATTATTATTATTATTATTATTATTATTATTATTGTTATTATTATTATTATTATTATTACTATTATTATTATTATTTTATTATTGTTAGTGTGTATGGATTTATTAAAACAAGTTAGTATTCTATTTATATCACACAACCTGTATAGCTGTGTTCTTAAACTGTATAAATTCATATGACGTGGTTCTTTTGTGTATTTAACACTATACTGAACTGAAAATAAATAAAAATAAAAAAAATTACTACAGTATGAAAGAGAATAGTATTTTTAAACCTCTGATATTGAAGAAATTACAACGTTTCGGATGTTTTGCATTATTTACATTACGTTTTACATCACTGCGTGAATGTCAGGGAATTTTAACACATTATTGGGAAGAGCTAGCTGTTCGCAATTACAGTTATGTGGGAAAAATGGAGGATTAACATTAAAAAGGCTCTAGATAACAGTAGAATAATTTCACAAAATACGAAAGAAGAATAAAAACAATTTCTCACTTGGGTTTAAAAAGCTAAGTGTGCAACATCCGGTACGTTAGCAGTATGACAATAAGCTCAGTTTACACACAAATTCACTTCATTTGGAGCTAAGGTTGGTACTACTGTATCTAGATCGTCGATTGTTATCTTGAAAACAGAAGACTCATAATGAGTAAGCTTTCCATTCAATATTTTTGTATCTCAATAGCTTCGTAACAAGAGGAAAAGAGTACCAACAGTACTAACATGGAGCTGGAAATATCTGAAACGGATTCTGATCTTTTGCGGTAATCAAAATATTATCCATTGTATTATCCATTTTTTTGTTCTCTTAGTGCCTTTGCACAAGGGATGTTCAGTTAACCTCATAAGAAGATTTCGAACAGTATGGTTCTGTGCCATGGATATGTGGGCTGTCCCTAACAAAAACCAATTTTTGTGTAACATTTTTATTTGATAGGATATGTGATCTGGTGATGTATGTCAAATGTATATTACTTCTTTTCTATCCCTAAATGATTTATTAGCAAGTTTAAATGTCTTAGAACATTGCAACTGTGCCAGGTACTCTTATGGGATCAAGCACCTGCTATTTATTTTGTAATGCTTTTATTTACTCCACTAACATTTTAATGATATCTATTACAAGTGGTATTTTAAAATTAAGCAAAGATGTAAAGGCTACTGATACTTGTTCATATTTTGCCATTGTCTCACTCCCTACTCAGTTCCCATATATCAATGCAGATAGCAAATACATCATTGATTTATTGTACAACTACGAAAAATATGCATAATGAAAATTAATTACACTAAAGCTCACGAGCAAAGTGAGTGTGCGTTCCATAAATATGCTGTAATTGGGTGCTTATATAAGCTTAGGTGGTTATTGGGAGATTAGTCTCATACTGTGTGCTTCTACTTTCTCTGCCATCATCCAGACTAGTGTATAGTTGTGAAATTAAAAATATCGATAGGCTTTCACGTCTTAATATAATAGTTACATACAGAATACAAATTCAATGTAACGCTGACTCTGCTTCTTTTTCTGGTGGAGCAAATTAAAGGCAGTGATTGAACCTGATAACTTGAATGTCAAACCTTGGATTGTGTGTTATTTGTTGGTGCAAATGCTTTCAGGCTAAGTGGCTATAGACAATATCACACGATAACAAATTTTAAAAAGGGAACAGAGAAGGAAGGAAGAAATAGGGAAAAGGTTCTTTGTACTGTTTCTAGAAAATTACTTTTTTCTTTTGCAAACCGTGCACATTTTCTCTGAAATTACTTGACTGAGAACGTGGAAATCCAGTAGTCGCTTCTAAACTGTATAATAAACAATCTATGGAGAGGTTTTTATTTATTTTTATTATGAAAATTTAAAAATTATTAGAATTTCTACTTACGTATATAAATAAACTTCAGTTTTTTCAGACCAAAACTGTACTTTTTTATTTTAAAAATTCGAGGGCTGTTCGATAAAAAATGATCAGCTTTTTTTGACAACGTACCTTTACTCATCCTCATAATTTTAATGGTCCTTCTCAAAATAGTCTCTCCTGAATGCGATGCACTTGTCCCAGCGTTTCTGCCAGTCTTCAAAGACATGCTATAAACAATTTTTGAGAGATCCTTCAAAACCACATCCGCAGCCTTCACCACTGCTTCTGATGATGGATAATGCCTCCCACGAAGGCGTTTCTTCAAGTTAGGGAAGTTAGGGAATAGAAAAAAGTCACATGGGGCTAAATCCGGACTATAGGGAGGGTGAGGGATGCACTTCGCGTTGATATTTGCAAGACATTCAGCAACAACATTGGCAATATACAGCATCCAGATTGTTTCATGGAAATGTGGTCTTTTGCGCCTGTTATGGACTTCTTCTTCGTCTTCTTCTTCTTCTTCTTCTTCTTCTTCTTCTTCTTCTTCTTCACTTCATGGCATAGGCAATCAAGTGCCTGTTCCGCCTTCGAAGTCCTCCAGCCATCGTTTCCTGGGTCTGCCCACCGATCCCCTTCCTTTAGGATGATACTGTAATATTTATTTTGTAAGTCTATTATCTGGCATTCTTTCAACCTGTTCCTTCCATTTTTGTTTAAGATCTTTTAACCTATCATTCATACTAAAAATGTCCAACTCTTCACTTATATTTTCATTTCTTATTAAGTCCCACTTCGTGCATCCTTTCACACTTCTCAAGAATTTCATTTCTGAAGCCTGTATTTTACTCTGTTGCTTTTTAATTAACGTCCAAGTCTCACTTCCGTATGTCAGTATAGGTACAGCCATAAATTTGTAGAACTTTAATTTTATTTCTTTACGTATTTTGTTTCTAAATGTTCTATTTAATGTTCCAGACACTCTTTGAAATTTGCATATTTTATTGTAGACATCATATTCCTTGTCATAACTAACATCAGTTCCCAAGTAGTTCAAAAGGCTTACCTGTTCAACGCAACGATTATTTATAACTATTTTTATTCTAATTGGCTCTTTCCCAATGAATGCCATTACCTTTGATTTTATAAAAGAAATTTTCATATTATATTGCCTACAAAGTTCACTAAGTTTAAAAATATATTTTTGCAGGGCAGACTCACTATTTTGTTATGGACTTGAAATGTTTTTAGGACATCCCTGTAGTATTGTCCAGTTACTGATTTGTGTGTAGGCACAACTTGCTGATAAACCATTCCATGAATATCAAAGAATGAGATGAACATAACTTTCCCAGCAGAAGCAACCACTTTTGCTGTTTTGGGGGTTGATGATGAAGGACATTTCCACAATGAGCTTTGATGTTTGCTCTCAGAATCAAAATGATGTAGTCAAGTTTCATCAGCAGTGATTATGTTTGATAGAGGCTCTGGATCTTCCTCTAACATCAACTGTAACTGCATCTTACGCCCATTGCAGCGGTATGCGATACTGAACATGTCTGAACTTACCTGGTTCTCACAGGCGGGAAACAAGGGTACCAAAAACGAAACTACTACGGCATGTTTGTTTCACATTAAGCTAACAGCACATAACACAATTTAATTTTAGTGCGGGCAGAGGGGAAGAAGCGAGAGCTAACGCTCCTTTGTTTCTGCAGTGTGGTCAACCTTGAAAAACACAGTTCAGCAAAACAGCGTGTAAGATAAGTGAAGATATCACAAGTAACGTTGTATCCTCTGAAAACATTCCTTAGTTTTGCCCTCGCCAGCTCAATTGCATTCAGATCACAGTTATACGGAGGTAGACGAATAATAATGTGTCCCATTTCGAGAGCCATAACATCCACAAATGTTCATACAAATATAAATCATTTTCAAGTAAATGCTGATGTAAATTACCACCACACTCGTAACAAGGATAAACTGGCAATTCGAGCTCACCAAACGAGCCTTTATGAAGGAAGCTTTAGCTACAAAGGGATAATGTTATATAATTAACCTCCAAATTCATTTAAACAAGCTGCATCATTAAAACACTTTAAGAATAAGGTTAAGAAATGTTTGCTTGCACATTGCTTTTATATGGTTAATGAATTTTTAGAACTATAACCATGTAAATGAGCACTGGGAGCATAGTACATTCACAAACCTGTAATATTTATATTATGGCATTTCTTGTAGTAAATTAGTCTATGCAAATACCACATGAAACCATAGAAAAGCTGCTTACTATGTATATTTAATGTCATCAAATTGACTTTATGTATATACTGTATTTATACATTTTTACGTGTCTCATAACATGTATATGTTGCCAAGGACGAACTAAAATTCTAGTTCTAACATACGATTGTTGTAAACTGGTTAGCTAATTAACCTCGAAATTGATCAAAACGAAATATGGCGGACATGATAAAGTTTAGCGTATTAGACACTAGATGTCAGTGTGTAGCGCATTTCAAGTTTCAAAGCTGTCATCTATGTTTACGGAGTAAAACGAAACTTACCGAATGAAGACTTGGAACCCGACTACCCTTCTCATCGCGCGCATACTGTACACGGTCTTTCGGTTCGGAGGCCGCTGCTTCATTAGGAGTTCGCATCCTTGTGTGTACTCTACTTATAGCAGAAGCTTCTACAGTCAAATTTTGAGTTTTTATAAAATCTATAACAGTTCTTATAAAAGCATGTGCATTAATACGTCTTATGGCTCCGTAAATGAATTTCTTCAAATTGGTTAATAGGAAGTTCGCTTGTCCAAGCTTCTACAGACACGTTCACGTACTTATACTGTAAGCAGGAGTAAAAGAGAAATATAACTTCATTTATATATTAACAGTATTTCAGCTCAAGTTTGGAATATCACTTATAACATGCCAACTCACTTTAGCAATAAAATAACACACAACTAAACATTAAATCATTCCTTCTCAAACTGCAAGATTTGTATTTTCGTTGTGCACTGTATGTCCATATTTCACAGCAAGCAGCGCTGGTGCTTTTCACATTTATAAGGTTAAGTGTGGATATCATGTGAGATTAAAAGGTACATAACTCGCGATGTAAGAATCAAAGACGGGGAAATGAAATGTGTAGTGTTTAACGCCCGCTTTTACTACATACGGCACCGCAGGCGATGACACTCAAAGACGGGGTATTTATATAGCCATGATCAGAAAATAAATTTAAGTCTAATTAGTTTATAATATCTACTAGGGATGATAAACAAAGACTGAGACTGATTTTTTCCTATAGCTTCCGTGATAGTTTCGTAGCTGTAACATAAATATTTGAAAAGAACGGGTTTGTATGTATAATGTCGATAGGTGGCAGCATTCTCGTATTGGTAGGTTGGTAGTGAGGCTCTATTTTGTAGACCCTACGTGCATTTCGGATACCAGATACTGGAGGTGACGAGAGAGGAGCAGTACAGCGCAATCAAATTCTGTTTTCGTTTAAACCATACAGCCACCGAAACTTAAAGCTGAAGTAAACGTACTGTGACTTTGTGGGTTCGTGAAATTAAAAGTCCATTTGTACAAACTCAATATGTTCTTTATTTCCACCGAATTACAGTTGGAACACTTGCCGATTACGTAGAATTACGTAGCGCATACAATTACAATTCACCAGTTCATCTGTCACAGGTCCATTCCACAGTCACAATTACGTACAACTCCTCTGATACACTTACACAGTCTTCCAGTCCGTTCGCTAGCACGGCGCTCCTTACGGCTCCTCGTCCACTGCAGTCCTTATATAGGCAGATCGCTGTTTCTGGAAGCCTCGCGGCTCGGAAAATCATCCCGAATGTTTCAGACTTCAGGGGGAGGGGAAAGCGGCGGCCAACGACCAGTGACACTTTCCTCAAAATCCCCTTCAGTGAACACCACAAGATAAATGGGTAGGCGTGGTCTGAATGCCTCCTGTCGCCCACCCAGCTGCTAGCTGGCCTTGCCTTCCGATAATTAGGTGACAGTACAGTTAAGATGCACTACCTCGTGCAACAGTGTTTAGATGGTTCAAGGATTTCAAAGAAGGCCGACATGTCAGTGTTAAGCACGGTGGGCCTGGTTTTTCGGCTTCTGCTGTGACTAAAGTCAACTTCAACACAGCTGCAGTGATTGTCCGAGAGGATCGGCGTATAACATTACGTAACCTCAGTGAAGTATTGAACATTTCATATAGCAGTGTGTTTACAATTATGCACGACCTTCTCCATATGACCCGAGTTTGTGCTCGTTGGATGCCACGTTTTTTGGCTCCCGAACAAAAGACTGTGTGAATGGAGAGAAGTCGTGAGGTGCTGCGTCTCTTTGCTGATGGAGGGGATGCATTTTTTAAATCAATTATCACTGGTGATGAGTCATGGCTGAATCGCTATGCTCTTGAAGTAAAACAAGCCAGTACAGTGTGGAAATCACCAGGTTCTCCAAAACCAAAAAAAAGGTAAAAGTTGTTCCATCTGCAGGGAAAGTGATGGTGTTCACATTTTTTACTGTAATGGAATGATTTACCAGCATGCAGTTCCCCCTCACACTAATGTTACAACAACGTAGTACACGTCAGTATTGGCTACAGCTACACTGAGGAAGCACATTGCAAAGAAACGACTAGAACTTTCTCGGACTGGGTGGCGACTTCATCATGACAATGCACTGCCTCAGGTCGCAAATCAAGCCATGCAGTTTCTGGCTCGATTCAGCATTACCCGTGTACCACATCCATCATATATCCCTATATTGCACCCTGTGACTTTTTTTATTCCCATCACTAAAGGCAAAGCTTAGGGGTATTCTATTAGAGAACTCTGAAGCAATGCTCAAGAAAAGTGAGATGATTCTAAATAGTCTGCAGCAAGTGTCCAAGGACTGGTAGAGACGGCATAAAAAGTGCATTGAAGTAGGAGGGGACTACTTTGAAAAAGATCATGTAAACATTGAATTGCAGTAATAAACATCTGTGAAAAATAGATCAGTCTCAGTCTTTGTTGACCAGCCCTCGTATCTGAACAGAGTTAAAAAGATAAAGTTCTAAGATACATGTACCCATAACTGACAGCGCCAGTAGAAAAGGTAAGGTATTATATGTTGGATACTTTGATCTTCACATTTCTTTGTCTTTTACAGTTCCTCTAGCTCTTAAGCAGATTATTTTATGTACATTCCAGCAATTTAATGTGTGAGAAATTTCAGCCCCTGGTGGTACAACTTCTTTATGAAATGTCGACAAGAGGAGGAAGTAGCATCATGGGAACCCCCATACTGGCAACTAGTGTGTCCTCGCCCAATGTGTCCTACATATCGAGTATTCGCACGTTTTCTGGCTCTCTTTCTCATCATCTTCATGTTTTGGGGCGCTCTATATTGTGTACTTGGCAAGACAGCTGCTCCTGGAGGACAGCTGTTCCAAGTCACATTGGTGTGCGTCGTGGCACAGCTTGCCGGCTGGCTCATGTCGTTCATCAATATGCCAGAACTTATTGGTATGCTTTGGGCCGGCATCATCTTCCAGAACGTGGGACTTGTGGACCTAGATGAACACTACGTTGATGCCGTTTCAAAACTCAGGTGAGTTGACTGCACTAGGGGTGGGCCTGCACATATGGCCCAAGACTGAGCCCTCTCAGAAATATGTTTTAGCATAGTTAAGAACAGTTTTAGTAATATAAATAAGTTGTAGCCTTTAAAGCTACCTTGCGCGGTTGCACTAAGAAATGGTTTCTTGGATCTATCTTGCACAAACACTATAAGCATGACTTTCTTTCCCCTAGAACGCTGCGGGTGTAATACATTTAATGTTAAATGTCATTTATAAACCAGCTTATGTTTACAATAATTTTTATGTTTCCTCCTTTGCTTATTTTCGACTTCAAATGGGCCAATCCACTCACCTCTTTTTATTCACTTCCAGGGAGCCCATACTGACACTTCGGGTGGTAAGTGGTAAGAGGCGAAAGAGTAGCTTTGTCTTTCAGGCCAAGCACGTGGAAGACTATCACTACTCCTAAGAGCTGGGGGGGGGGGAGAGAAGGAACGTGCACTACACCTTCGGCTCCACAAGACCCAAGACCCCCGGCGGGTCATTCGGGGGCTGCCCACCGCACACTGGTGGTGAGATACATGATGATCTCCAACAGAGCATCAAACCCCGCCTGGTCAAACAACTGATCAAGTCAGCTCCTCAGCGTCAAATACGTCCAATATCCATTTCCTTCTATCCTATGGCAGTGAAAGTGCCACTTTAGATGGTCAAAATATCGTCTGTTACCTCGGGATAAAGATAAAACTCATAAGGAGCTCTGTTTGACCTCCCCAATGTTACCGCTGCTTGGGGTTTAATCACTCCAGTAGCTAATGGCAGCACAACCTGCGTTGCCTGCGCTGCGGTAAAAGCCAAGATAAATAGATCTGTCAGCGCTCGCCCACAAATATGCCCCACGTGTGTCAACTGTAAAACTGATTACCTGGCCGGTTACGCTGGGTGGCCTATTATGAAAATGGTTATTGCCACCTCACGACATTTTTTTTCTAAATCTAACTTTAATAAACCAAAAACAAGGGGCTTCCCTTCCTAAGAGGAAGTGGAGTTAGGTGAGGGAAATTGGAGAAGGTTTTGGCAGATCCCGCAATAATCACTTTGGTAATTATTGTTTATTTCCTAAGCAGCATGTATCGTGCTGCATTGCGTGCATATAAGGTCAGGATGGCAGGCATGGCTTGCGCCCTGAAAGCCAAACTGGGGATTCATGTGGGGCATGTGCTCCTGTTGTATCTTGGTTTCGCTCGACGTTGGTTCATATGGGGTTTACAGTTTTGTTGATGGCTCTGACTATGTAGGCAATGGTGTGTGCATCATTGATGCCAGTGAATTGAGCAGTTATCTGATTATCGGATTTTCTGGCTGTGGTCCCAAGTGAAGTTGGTATGTCTTCAGTAGCTGATTTGGGAATCTGTTTGATGAATTTCTCGAGGTTCTTGTAGTTTTCTTCCATTTGAGAAAGTGTGCTCGTGGGGTTCTTGGTGTGGTCGTCCAATAGAGGTCCGGTGATCAGCTCGTCCATGCGGTCCAGACGGACGGAGAATTTAGTGTGTTCTGTCATGAAGTGGTTCTGTATAGTGATGAATTTTTCTGCTGCAGAGCTGGTGATGGAATCCTCGAGCTTGGTGAGGATATCAGCAATGTCAGTTGGAGCGTCTTTGGAAGTTGGCAGGTTGGACGTGGCGGCGGAGGCGGCAGCGAACTGCGTTTCCAATGCAGCTAGACGGGCGTTGGTGTTGTGTAACTCGAGCTGGATCTTCTCTAAAGCTGTCTTGAGGTCCTCGCTCAGCGCATGCGTAGTTATTGCTGCTGGTGGTGGCGCGGATTGACGTGAGGCTGGAGTTATTGGCACGGCCGTTCTACGGCTGTTGGTCGGGTTGAGTGGGCACTGTGTCTGACCTGTAAAGTGGCCGAAGCCATCGCAGATAGTACAATACCGGCGACGGCAGTGTAGGTCATGACGCGTATATTCCGACGTGAGAGATGAGGCGCCGCAGTAGTGGCATCGAGGTGACGCGGCGCAGATGGCGGCGTCATGTCGATAGCCACAGAATCGCCGACGTGTTGAGTGTCGTAACGCTCTGCTAGCCTCGATTCGGAGACACCGCCCTAACAAGGACAGACCCATCCTCAAGGCTCTGCGGCGTCGGCGAGCTGTAGCCTGACGAGGTTGGATGGTCCGTGTTGTTTGTAGATTCTGACGACCGAAGCAACTCTTGTGGCTACATCAGTCAAAACAACCTGCAAGAAGGCAGCAAGGGTCTTTCTCTTCAAACAATTCTAGTGATTGACCTAAGTGTCGGCAAACGTCCAATCAGAAACACAGTAGTAAATCGAGCAGCAGAAAAACTTTCGTCTAGGTGATGAGCGGCCCCTTAGTTACCTTGTAGTTCCTCGTGGTCAAGCCAACACCATTAACCAAAACAAATTACACAAACCTACTCCGACCCCAGCCAGCCAAAATCATACCTCCACTATACTCTCTGGAAAAGGGCCCAGGGCTTCCAAAGTGTCATCTGTTTCTTTCTCTTTCACTTTCACAGTCTTAAATTATCAGACTGTCGCTTCGTATCCTGGCTTACAGTCACTACAGCAGTTGAGACAACATAATATATACAAATATAATAATTTGTCACTTAAAAACTTCACTTATCTTGTAAGAAATGATGGATCTTCTTTTATAAATTGATTAGGATCGCGATTTCGTGAACACTCCATGATCTGTGTATGTAATCTTCATAAGGGGCATATGACCTATGAATCCTACATACATAAACATTTAGTAGATAAAGCTAAACAGTTTTTAAAGAACATGCATAATTTCTTTATGGAACTATTAATTATATTTATTCATTTATTTGTTTATTATTTATTTGTTAATTTATTTATTTACTGGCTTGTTACAGAAAAGTAGCTTTTGTCACAATTTTGATAAGAGCTGGCCTGAGCTTGGATTATGTAGCATTTCAACGTCTATGGATCATTATATCTAATCTAGGGCTTGTTCCCTGGATTGCTGAAGCAGTCGTTATTGTTGCAATGACACACTATTTGCTTGACCTTCCCTGGATTTGGGGTTGCTTGCTTGGGTAAGTAGCAACAGTACTCTCTTGAATAGAAATAGAAATTTGCATTCATGAAATGCTAAGTGTATATTGATATTGTCACGAGGCATTGTTTTTCCGCTCGTGAGGGAACGCCGAGAGAGAGAGAGAGAGAGAGAGAGAGAGAGAGAGAGAGAGAGAGAGAGAGAGAGAGAGAGAGAGAGAGAGAGAAGCGGGGAGGTCCGGAGCTAAGGGTCACAGAGCTGAAATTCTGTTAATATCAATAATAGAGACTTCCACGTTAAGAAGGTATACCATTGCAAAATGCTCTATTTCTGTAGGAAGACACTTGTGCAACTCTGATGTCAGCAGAATGACGTGACACACACGTCCGAAACCTTCAAGTCCGTCTGCCACATGTTCACACTACACCATTAACAGCTCTCGACTGACTCCTTCCCCGTCCGTCCGTAGTGCTAGCCGGCTGTATAAAGCCAGAAGGTTTTTGCTACGTGCCCACCCGTTCAGGGTTTTTCTGCAGGTAAGGTTTTATGCTGGGCGTTTTATAGGATGTGTTGTGGGTTTTGAGGTGGATTTTTGTTTTTGAGATTACAATTTTGTACCTTCAGGTTGTGCAAATGGATGCAATACCTTGCAGCCTGGTGTTTCAATTTTAAAGTTTGTTATTTAGTTGGTAAATTTTGATGCCAAACAGCTTAGAAGATTATGTGGAGCTCAGCTTTAACTTCTGTTAGGATTAGCTCCTGGGTTATCTCGGGTGCCCACAAGCCATGCGGGGTACACGGAACGACTCCTTCTCAGCTCGCCTCTCTCTTATTTATACAAGAGCAGCTGTTTCTCGCAGACTGGCGATGTTTCTCGACAGCTCACGAAGCTTCACGAACTAGCACGATCTTTCGTGAAGTAGCGAGAACAACATGGAACTGTCTCTGTCTCATTCTCCCTCTGTTGCTCTAGTAAAAGCGGGCGTTAAACACTACACATTTCATTTCCCTCTGTTGCTCTCTCTCTCTCTCTCTCTCTCTCTCTCTCTCTCTCTCTCTCTCTCTCTCTCTCTCTCTCTCTCTCTCTCTCTCTGAGCGGGGCTTGAGCGCTCTCTGTCTCCTTCAATCCCCACTCCTCTCTCTTGGCGTTCGCTTACGAGCGATAAAACAATGTCTCGGGACACTATGTTTATTGACCATTTCATTTAACTTTCTCTTCAAAAGCGAAAAACATACGTTTTGAAACATTCATAAAATTTGCATTAGACAAAAAAGAGGAAATACAAAATTTCTTTGAGGAAAATATGCGTTTCAGTGGCGTGGCGTTAATGCTGTCTCTGTTGCCGCTGGCAACAGCAAATAAATTGAAGAAAGTGTATTAAAATTTCACATTATTTTTTGTTCAGAGAACAATGGAAAGTCCAAGCGATTTTACTTCTAGATTTCTGTAGCGTTAATCTGTGACCGATCCACAGGGACCGGTCAGTGATAGGTCTCCTGAGACCGTCGTCTAACATCCTCCAGTTCTACATAGCTCTTATTTTGCTATACTCCTGCCATCCTAAGAAGTACACTTTCCTGTGAGCAATTCCGCGAACAACAGCTCCACCACGTGAACGTAGTGATAAGCTCTCTGGTCCATACCACTTGTTTGAACGTAATGTGGCGTAGCACATGGGCGAAAGTGTCACTGTCGTCTGTCACGCTTGTGCACGTGGGCATGGAGTAATACAAAAAGTGTGTTTCTTAAGACGGATGCAGTATAGTGGCGTTCACTGGCAAACTAGAAGAGTACAGATTCATGTGGGATGTCAGTGACCTTGCAAGGCAATAGAAGCTCTAGTTACTTGTTTATAGAACGAGTGTTGCCAGTGCAGTGAAACGGCAAACCTTGAGTTCTAGTATAAGAGTAATATGGTGAATGATTTAATGTTAAAAATACAGTGACCGCAACGGAAATCTTGACATGATAATAAAAACAACAAACATGACTTTACATGGTTTTAGTTTGAACTTCTCCATACAATTAGTACTTGGTCATATTTCCCTTTACTTGTATCACCTTCATGAGTCTTCTGGACATCGAATCTGCTAGATTTTCAAAATATTTTTGGTCCATTTCCACCCATAAATTCTTCAATGCCTCCTGCAGCTCCTTAATATTTGTTGATTGCAGCTCTTCAATTTTATTTTTTATTTGATCCCAAGCATTTTCTATTGGATTTAAGTTAGGAGAATTAGCAGGCCAGTCAAGTACAGGTATATTATTGTCTTTTAGGAACTTCTAAACCATCTTTGTTCTGTGAGCAGGAACACCATCATGCATAAAGAACTGACACTGATGAATTGGCCAAAATGTGACCAAATGCTGTTGCAACACTACTGAATAGTTACTTCCCTTCATTGTTGCATTTTTAGGGAGAAAATACAAGCCACCTCTACCAAAATTACCACTAAAGGCACCCCATACTATCACACTTTCTAGATTTTTAACAGTTTTGACCATAAACTTTAGATCATACCATGACACATGTTTTGGACTTTCCTCTGACCAGTTTGAAAGTGCTTTCATAAGAAAACATTACTTTGTGCCAGTCTTCTGATGTCCAGTGCTGATATGTTTTGCAGAAATGTACTCTTTTCTTCATCATAGCTTCAGTTAGAAGAGACTTCTTGGTAACATACCGAATTGGTAAACCTAAGTTGATCTGAATAGTCTGGATTGCAGCACTTTTGAGCAGTTCTAGATGATTCTTTCATAACCCTGCTGCTGTAATCCATAGATTAGCTATCACTTCACGTTTCAGGTCATCAGTTCTTGGAGAAGTCTTTCTTTTACCTCCTGAGCCTGTCTTTCGAGTTGGTGTGGTGTCACATGGCAAAGATGCTGCTGCATATTTTAGGTTGTAAATAGGGCTTGTCTTGAAACCTTTAGATCAGAAGCTATATGAATTGCAGAGGTACCTACCTCTAATGGAGTTAAAGCACAAGCCTTCTCCTCACAAGTGAACTTCTTGCATCCCATTTTGTGCATGGATGCAGAAATACACACCTTCAAAAACAGCACTGAGATCAAAAATCGATGACAACACACAATAAACAACTTGCTGTATGCAAATACCAGAGGCAGACTGAGACCTGAGTTGCTGATGAAAGGAAGCTGCTGCTGTGCACTTGAGATTTGCAGCTCTGCCCACATCTTTTTGTAGTTGTGGGATAAGAACAAACTGAGCACATAGTGTATGTAAAGATTTCCATTGCATAGACTGTACAATAAGAAGAATGGCATCACAATTTGTGAGTAAACGGACCGTGTTCGAAAAACTTTTAAATCTGTCCTTGAGTTCGCGTTCTTCCATTTCAAAAAATAGAAACAAAGTATTCAATTTCAACATCCCCCAGAAAGATTTGTTCAGCAAGTTCCACGAACTGCCACCAGAAGAGACCTCCAAACAAAATATTGCCAGCTACACCACAGAGAACCAGTGGATGTCCGGTTGACAATGGAGGAAAGTAACCTCTGAAACATGTTTTGGGAAATTTGAAAGTAAGTGTTGTTTAGTGTCATTAATCGAATCACAAAATTTATTATATATAGACATTTTATTATTGAGTTTTGTTGTTCATAGACATAAACGCATACAAATATGGACATTTTTCTATATTAAAAAAAATTAATTTTCTGAGGGCTTCAAAAATGTATTTATGGTGAAATATTAATGCTCAGTGGAAAGCAATACTTATTTTTACCTCTAGAGACACACAGGGGTAAGAAAAAATATTAGCAGAATTCAAAGCAATACCAAACAATGGAAATCTTTGATATAACTAATTTTATAAATAAAAAAAATTTGAAATAAATTTTATGTTTTAATGAGATTTGTATTCTCTAACTGATACATTTTGCTCTTTTAAGACCATAATCATAGTCATATTATGCATTAAAACCATATTTCATAAAATAATAAGGTTTGAAAAGAATGTCCTTTTAAAGGCTAGTTTGGGATAAGCACATTTTCTTTAACATTTCATGTCATGTCTATGGAAGATATTGCAATTTTTTTTACAGTTCGTTGAAGTACTGAAGCAGTCGTAATTATTTACCTACACTCACCTTCACTTTTATATGTTAACCGCATTAACATTTAACATTTTTATGCTACTGATGCCATGACAAGCCATGAATGGACACAGTGGGGATTCGAAATATGCCATACAGTGACAAGACTTTCTGTGCATGGATTTCACCACAAGCTATGCAGTATCCAGAGATTCCCGAACCTGGCCCAGATTGTGTGTGTATAAGATGTGACGACCAGTGTGAGAAATATCATGTGTTGCACCGTAAGATGAGAACAGAGTCATTGGGGAAATTTTGTACAGACTAAGAACAATCTTGTTTGCATGTTGTGCACAATTCAAATTATTATTATATGTTAACCACAATTAAAATGTTTTTGAGTGCATTTCAACTAGGGTTTAGAAAAGGCAAAAGAACGGTAGACAACATTCTTATAATTAGAACATTAGTAGATAAGTATCACAGCATCAAAGGAGGGAGATTATATTTACTATTCCTAGACTTAGAAAAAGTCTTTGATACAATTTCTAGGGAAGCACTTTGGATTAAATTGAGGAAAAAAGGAGTAAGTGAGAACTTTATAAGAGTAATCCAAAATATTTACAAAGAAAATGATGATATTCTAGAAGTAATAAGTAAAAATGTTATGGATTTACCAATTTTAAACAATATAGAGATACCGGGTCTGCTCTTTGCAGATGATTTAGTTACAGGTTCCATAACAAGTAAGGCTTAAAACAATCCTTGGAAGCAATAGGCAAGTTTTGTACAGAATGGGGTTTGAAGATAAATAAAACTAAATCTAAGATCATGGTGGTAAAAAAAGGTTTCAAACTAAAAAGAGAAGAAAAATGGTGGTGGCAAGGTTCAGAAATTGAGGTGATTAAAAATATTGATTACCTAGGAGTAAGATTATCTCATAATGGTGACTGGAGTGACCAAAAATGGAAAGCACTGGCAGATGGAAAAATGGCTATGAGTGCTATTAGATGATGTATTAACAAAATACCAAATATGCAAGTAAAATGGCTAGAAAGGGTGTTTGGTTCAGTTGTAGAAAGTAGAATGCTATGTGGAATAGAAATATGGGAGCCAGATGAAGGTTGAAAAGTGATAAATGTTATAAATAGACTATTTTTGTAGAGTTGTTTTAGGCTTACCTAGATCCTCACCGAACGAGGTGGCTCTAATGTAATTAGGAAGATTAGGTTATAAAAGCAAGGTGATGGAAAGAATTTTGTAATATTGGTTCAAAATATGGACTTTAGATGAGGAAAATACTGTTAAACAGTGCTTGGTAGCACAAACAATAATAAAGGGGAGAAAGACTTGGATATATAAAAGTCAAAAGATTCTTCAGGCAACAGGTATGGGTTCATTATGGTTAGATAGTGGAAGAATGAAAAGGGATTCTGGAAAGAAGTGAAAATAAGAATTGAAGATATTGAAAAACAAGAATTACGAGCTAATCTTAATAAATTAAATATAAAGGGAGTCGATTAATGACACTAAACAACACTTACTTTTAAATTTTCCCGGAACATGTTTCAGAGACTTTGCCTCTATCCTCAGCTGGCCATCGACTGGTTCTCGTTGGTGTAGTTGACGATATTTTGTCACAGGTCTCCTCTGGTGGCGTTTCAAGGAACTTGCTGAACAAATCCTTCTGGGGGATGTCGAAATTGAATACTTTGTTCCTATTTTTTGAAATGAAGATTTGTTCCAATGTGGATAGTTCTTGTTTTCATGATGTATATTTTAGTAGTTTTGGTTCTGGATTTATGTTGTGGTTTTTTTCCCAAAAATGTGTGGCAACTGCTGATGTTTCTAATTTTTTATATTTTATGTTTCTAAAGTGTTCCTTTGCTATTGTTTCTAAATTTCTTTTGGTTTTTCCAATATAAATTTGACTATAGTCATTGCATTCAATTTGATATATACCAGATTTTTTGTTAGATGGAATGGCATCTTTGATGTTTTAGCAAATTAGGTTTTTTAAGGAGAAATGGTTGACTGGTGCTAGTTGAATGTGTTTTTTTTTAGACTTTTTTGAATTTATCATAGGCCAATGAGAACCAGTCGATGGCCGGCTGAGGATAGAGGCAAAATTTAAAAGTAAGTGTTGTTTAGTGTAATTAATCGACTCCCTTTAAATTTAATTTATCATAACAACACTGTTTTCAACACTTCAAAGAAAGGAATTGTAATCTTAATAATCTTAATGAAATATTTTTGAGTGCATTTGTACACACATACACACATTGCATGCAGGAAAGTGTGCATACCTGATTCTGTAGCATAGTGGGAGTGTGTCTGCCTCATGCTCATGAGGTCCTGAGTTTGAACCTCGGTCAGGGTGAGTTATCTCAATAAGTTTTTCTTCTAGGGTTTTCCCTTATCATGAAAGGTGATTGATTGTCGGGTAATTTTAAGCAAATGTTGGACATTCATTAAAAAAATACAGACATGTATACACACATGAATCTTTTTACAAATATGCTATTTTGTTTGTGTTCTGGGAGCCTCAAAATGTATATTTCCAGAACAATTTTGATATGAAATTCTTTGAGTTAGAGTACAATACCTCCCCTATAACTACACACAGAATACAATTATTTTTATGAAATATGAACTTACTGGACGCGTTCAATAACTGGTGTTTTTATCCATAAAGGTTTGCAATAAGTACTGATGTTTCATTATATCTAACAGTGTTGCCATTTGCCTTGTGATAGAATCATTTGTGATTACCATTGTGCTCTTGTTTGGCAAGAAATTTGACAATTACGTAAATATTTCTTTTCATAGGTTAATAATAAGACAATTTGTATGTTCTTTCATGGCAACAAAGTGCCTTATCAGAAAAGTGAATCGAGAAGATATTGATACACTGCTTCACTCACACTGCTTTTTCACAGGACAGCTGGAACTCGAGTTCCAGCTGATGATAAGAGCAAACGTTCTTGAAACATGTCCTGTGAAAAATCAGTGTGAGTGAAGCAGTGTGTCAATATCTACTCAATTCACTTTTGTTCTAAGTTGTGCTTCACTGTCTTTACGCTTCTTTCAATTTTATACTCTGAAAGTGCCTTATGTCTATGGTATATATGTTATCATAGATGCAAGTAATTTCATCATGGTGTTGCCAGTATTTCTTACTGTTATTTAGTAAATTATAATTTTTACAGAGGTATCAAATAAGTTTGTGTCTGTGTTTTCTAGATCTCTGATAGCGGCAATATCTCCGGCAGTTATAGTACCATGTCTGCTTCGATTAGGTAAAAAAGGATATGGTGTTGCAAAAGGAATACCTACGTTAATCATTGCTGTTTCTGTAATTGATGATACAATATCTGATGCTCTATTTGGCATCTTACACACCTTAATGTTTCATAAAGGTAAACAACATAATCAGGAATGTTTTTTTTTCTGTTTTAGTGTTATTAGTGATAATGAAAAGAAGAAAAACAACTTATAGAATTATTAGCATAAAGAATATTTGTATGAAGAAAAGTAATTTACCTCTGTTGAAACTTCAGCAATGGTAGAGAGAGAAGAGAAAGAGAGAGAGAGAGAGAGAGAGAGAGAGAGAGAGAGAGAGAGAGAGAGAGAGAGAGAGAGAGAGAGAGAGAGAGAGAGAGAGAGAGAGAGAGAGAGAGAGAGAGAGAGAGAGAGAGAGAGAGAGAGAGAGAGAGAGGGAGAGGAAGTACTTACTATGATGTCTGTTGATGAAACCTTTCACCATATTAGTTATTATTATTTCAAGATTTTCAGAAACAAATCAAGGTGTAGTTGATCATTAAGGGCACATTTCATTCCATTACCTAATATTTGATATTTTATTACATAAAAAAAAATTATTAAACATTTTCTGCAACTTCATGGGGTTTGCTAATTTTATGATTGTCAACATTGAATATTACTGAGTAATTTTGTAGTGGGGGTTTATCTGCTTCTGTTTTTGTTACACTCTCCATCCCAAAATAATTGTCAAGTCCATCAAAATACGAGGGCTGTTCAATAAAGAATGATCACAATTTTTTTTTGACAACTAACCTTTACTCATTCTCATAATTTTGATAGTCCTTCTCAGAATAGTCTCCCCTGAATGCGATGCACTTGTCCCAGCATTTCTGCCAGTCTTCATAGACATGCTGGAAACCATTTTCTGAGAGATTCTTCAAAATCACCTCCGCAGTATTCACCACTGCTTCTGGGCCACGCTGTGGCACAGTGGTTAGATCGCTTGGCTCACACCAAGGCGACCTGAGTTTGATCCCAGATGACCGCAAAGTGAGATTTGTGGTGGACAACATGGTGCTGGGGTGGATTTTCTCCGGGACCTCCAATTTCCCCCGCCATCTCATTCCACCGGTGCTCCATCTTCATCTCATGTATCATCAGTGTCACCACCTGCGGTGCCGTATGTAGTAAAAGTGGGCGTTAAATACTACACATTTCACACACAGCACTGCTTCTGGTGATGGATAATACCTCCCATGAAGGCGTTTCTTCAAGTTAGGGAATAAAATGAGTCACATGGGGCTAAATCCAGACTATAGGGAGGGTGAGGGATTCACTTCACGTTGATTTTTTCAAGATATTCAGCAACAACATTGGCAAATGCGGCCGCGCATTATCGTGGTGCAGCATCCAGCCTGCTTCACGGAGATGTGGCACCCATTGAAATGTTCAATATTTCAGAAAGTGATCTTAAGGTAATTCGTCAAACCTCTCTCACAATGGCAGCAGCAGTGTTGCTGTTTTCTTCTATAAGAGCAGTTACTGGAGCACCGGGTCCACCTTCCATTGAAATTGATTGTCTCTTCTCTTTGAACATTTTAAACTACCTTCGAGCTGTGCTGTGGGAAAGAACAGACTTTCTATAGGTCTTCTGTAACATTGTATAGGCCTCAACTGAAGATTTGTTGAGACAAAAGCAGAATTTCAAAGCCGCATATTGTTCCTCGTGTGTTACCTCCATTGCAGCGATAGGCGATACTGAACATGTCTGAACTTGCCTGTTTTTCACGGCGGGAACCAGGAGTACCAACAATGGAACTACTAGGGCGTGTTTGTTTGACATTAAGGTAACAGAATATAATAAGATTGAATTTTACTGCGAAAAATTATAACCGTAAAGAAATTATGATCATTCTTTATTGAACAGCCCTCGTAGATTAGAGAAATCACAGACAAGGGAATGTTTTGGATTTACATGCGTGCAGAGTTGTGCAGTAATTCAGTGGAAATGACTTAAGAGAACTCAGGCAACCTTATCATGATGATCAATAAACACTGTCAAGACAATTACCAACAGGGGACATTGATTTTCATAACACTGATGTGGCGCTGTGTGCAGTTCAGTGAAGCAAAGCATACTGGATATTGTTAGACGAGCACAACACTATAGTACATCTGTAAATAAGAGTAACAGTAGGTAATGACAAGCTGAATAACATCTTTCTCACCTTGCAGTCCTGTCTTATTCAAGTAATGAAAGTGCAAGGTGGGAATGGTTACAGCATTACCTATATGCATAAGGTATGCTTGGACCGCCACAAAGTACCGCCATCTTGCTTGAAGTGTCCTCAAAACATTTACAGCAAGGCTTCAGAAGCACTGCAGCAGTAGATCTGTTGGGGCAAGGCAAACTATTGGATTGGCAGCCTTTCCAAACTAACACAAGCCTACAGTATGGTAGTAGTGGAGTACTCCATTTAGTTTATTGTTTTTTATTTCTTGTCATTTTGTACTAACCCTGGAGCAATAAATCTACACTATGGTAGAGTATTTTCAGTTTCTACTGATTCTGAAATAATAAAATTTTGTGAATCATTCCCTTGCTTCATTTGCCATCTTACATATTCCTAACCATCATCGTCACAGTTTGCAGATCAGACAATTACTGTGGGACAAAATGTATATGCCTTCTGGACAACTGATATGGGGTAGATGCATAATGGACATTAATATGGGACAAACAAGATACATGTACCGGACAATTATTATGGGACGGAGGGACTATACTCCAGGTGATTTTTATGTTATTGTCAAAGTGCTGAATTAGTTTATTATAATATCATACTCTAGCTGTTTTTATTACCTTTATTCAAATGTTCACAGTGTATTTTGTAATAGGTTTTAAACCTAAATTGTTACTAATTCTAACTTGCTGATATAATTCTTTTTTATGCCTGAGTGAATTTCTAATTTCTAAAGTGATCCAGAAATTGTCTCTTTTGAAGTTAAATACATTTTTACACTTAAATTGAAAGAAAAATCCAAAGTAAGTTATGAAGTATTCAAGAAAGTTATTTACTAATTGTTGGTCCTATTATTTTTAAGTTTGTTTCCATGATTCAGGTTTAAGGATTTTACTAAACTCATCAAGAATATTTTCATTAATTTCCCTGTACTTCCAATATGTATGTTTAAGTCTGAATTTTAAATTTATATTATCAGTCCACAGAATTTGTGCATCATGATCTGAAAGTTCATTAGTTTTTGATGAGGTAGTGCAAAACTTAATTCTATCTGAATTTATAAATAAACGAGGGTGAGTCAAATGAAAATTTTAATATTTTTTTTAAATATTATTTACTGTGCAGAAGTGGTACAAAGCTGTATCACACTTCAACATAATCTCCCCCACGCTCAATGAAAGTCCTCCAGCACTTACAAAGTGCATAAATGCCTTTAGAAAAAAATTCTTTTGGTAGTCCGTGCAACCACTCATGCACCGCATGGCGTACTTCTTCATCGGAATGGAACTTCTATCCTCTCATTGCCTCTTTGAGTGGTCTAAACATACAGAAATCACTTTGGGCAAGGTCTGGTGAATATCGTGGATGAGGACGACACTCAAAATGCAGGTCTTTGATTGTTACAACTGTTGTACGGACAGTGTGGAGCCTTGCATTGTCATGTTGCAAAAGGACACCTGCTGACAGCAATCCACGTTGCTTTGATTTGATTGCAGGCTGTATAGGATTTTTTAGGAGATCTGTGTATGATGTACTGCTGACAGTGGTCTCTCTAGGCATGTAATGCTCCAAAATGACGCCTTTTTCGTTCCAAAAGAGAGTCAGCATAACCTTCCCTGCTGATGATTCTGTTCAAAACTTATTTGGTTTTGGTGATGAGGAATGGTGCCATTCCTTGCTCGCTCTCTTCGTTTCCGGTTGGTGGAAGTGAACCCAGGTTTCGTCCCCAGTAACAATTCTTGCCAGGAAGCCATCCCCTTGCCGAAGAAGTTCTTCATAAGCATCAAAACGTCGTTCTCTCATTTCAGGTGTCAGCTGCCATGGCACCCATCTTGCAGACACTTTGTGAAAGTGGAGCACATCATGCACAATGTGGTGTGCTGACCCATGACTAATCTGTAAATATACTGCAATGTCATTCAGTGTCACTCGGCGGTTTCTCTTCACTATGGCTTCAACTGCTGCAATGTTCTGTGGAGTCGCAACTCATTGTACCTGACCTGGACATGGAACATCTTCCACTGAAGTCACACCATTTACGAACTTCCTACTCCATTCGTAGACTTGCTGCTGTGACAAACATGCATCACCGTACTGAACCTTCATTTGTCGATGTACTTCAATAGATTTCAATAGGTTTGATGCTACTGTGATGGTATGTGTGCATCTGCACTAAGCTGCCACCTACAGGCCATTCTGCATGCTGTTTGTAGCATGCTTACCAACTTACAGGAAAATGGCGCCTAATTTTGATTTGTTATTACAAATTTAAGGTTTTCATTTGACTCACTCTCATATTATCTATAGCTGCGAATGAACTATTTTGGATTCTTGTTGGAAAGTTTACTGTATGTGTCATGCAGTATACCATAAATAAAGAGAAGTTGTTTCCCTTTGAAGGCTAGTTTTCAAATAATCCATATTTATGTTACCACCAAAGATCTCAAAGCATTATAACTCATTAAAATAGGCAGACAAAAATGATTATAAATAACTAAAATAGGCAGGAAAAATATATATTATAAATACTAAAACAGGCAATAAAAGGCAAATAGAAAAATGCAATCATTTAATAGATTACACTATTCAAAGTTCGATCGTCATATTTTAAGCAACTTCAAAGTTTTAAGCAAAATGACAGGACCAGTATACTGCAATTCCTTATTCGTTACACATGACAAGCAAATGCTTTTTTAAGTTCTCTGGGGACATGTTGAGTATCCTGTGATATAACAGTTTTCATATGAAAAAATGACCTCTCAACATCGACAGAGGTTACTGGAGCAAATCTAAAACATAGCATCAATGTAAGACCCATTTCAAATATAACAGAATTGTTACCTTGCAGAATTTTTGAAATGCTTCTAAGTTTATCCAGATCACAATTTTTTGATAAATCTTTTTTACACTTTTCGCAAACTGATGAACCCCGTTTTCCTGGTACACTGTCCAGTCTTTGCTCTGCATCATCCACAATTTTCCCTGGCTTCATTAAAGGTGGTTCTTGTAGCTGGCAGGTCACTTGTGACAGGAACCTAAACTTGGCCGCAATGCAAGTCAAGTCATTTTTCACTTCCAAAGAGTTGAGAAGTTTCTTGGTTGGTACAATTGAAGATGCTTCATCCTTCATAGCCAGTGGAATTACAGATGACAATGAAGCCATTAGCTCTCTTGCTCTCCAATATTTCTGTGTAGTGGATCCAGCAGGTAGGACTTCACAGGTTAGAAGATATTCTTCAGTCATTTCCTCTTCTTTGAAGGAAAATGTTTAAGTACAAGAACACTAGATAATATTGTAAAAATAAAGACATGACAATGTATTTGTTTTGTGTTCCATATGGTGAAAAATATTCTATGGTTTTGTTTTAGGGTCACTGGCTCTCCAGATTATTCGGCCCCCACTTTCTGTTTTTGGAGGAATAGCATTTGGTATTATCTGGGGTCTGCTTTTAAAATATGTTCCTGAGAAAACGGATGTAAGTTGTATTATTTTAAAGTTACATTGCAGTAGTGCATTTCATTTAATTTATTCTCTGTTCATTATAGAATTTAGTTGGAAGCATTGGTGAAATTTTGTCAAAAATGACAAACAATGACAGTTTCTATTTTTTTGCCTTAAAATTATTGTGTTTAAACATTTTAGTTTCAGAATCTGCCCTCAGTTACACCCTATCACCATTTATAGAGCTGCTACGTCATTATTTAAATACTTATGTGCAGGTAGGCATGGTCATTTGCTAGCATGTTGCCAAGAAATTGATGGAATTCTCACATTTAAACTATATGTTTGATTCCATAGATTGTGGTAATTAGCAGAGATATTTTCTGGATGTTTGTAAAAGCTACTGAACACTTTTGCTTCTGGTTTTATATATTGGTTCCTACTTTTGAAAGTAAAATTCTACATGTAGTGTTTGTGATTGTGAAATATGGTTTACATACAAATGAGAGCCGTAGTTAGCAGTTTATATTAAGATAAGTATTGTTTAGAAGAGGAATAAAGCTTCATGTAACATTATATTGCTTTCTGGCTGCAAGAGTATATACTTCATACCAAGTTAGGTTAAGGGTACACATATCAACAGTGGCTATTTGGAGGCAAAATGTAATGAAACTTTAAGGTTTGCTAGTCATAATAGTAAGTAATGATAAGAGAATTCTCTGCTTGAGGTAAATGTTACATGAAAACATATTATAGCCCTAGAGCTACCAGTGATTCTATTATGTCACCTTTTTTATGTAAATAGAAGAATGCTTGATGCATTTCTGGGCATTGGTAAGGGTCATACTTCTATGCAGAAGCTTTATATGACCATGGGTATGAATTGCATGAACTATTCTACTTACAATTCCCATTTTAAAAAGGGAGTAAAACTCTTTTTACTGCAACATTCATTTTATTCTGTTAATGAGTTTTTAAATGTTAATTATTTTTAAGTGATTGTAAATAATGACAATAGCCATTAATGTAATTTTTATACTATGACGTGTCTGATATCAATCGAAGGGACAAAATAAATTGAATTGAATTGAATTAAATCATGAAGTAGAGTAAACTCCACGTTTATGAACAATTACTCTTATATAGCATTTCTCTATGGTCTTTATATAGTTTATATTTATTTGCTTTTTCTACTTTAGACTTTTGTTCGATCCTGTATCTGTTACAGTTTTTTGCCTTATGTAACTTTTATATTTATCTTTGAATCTTGAGCTGGCGTGTCCTATAACATATGTATTATGTTCCAAAGGATGTAATAAATACAATACAATCTCATAGACAAAAATAAAGAGATTAGTACTTTATTGGAGAGTTGCACTAAAGGAAAAACACAGAATGCTAATGAAAGTTTGCATAGTGTGATATGGAGTAAATGTTGGATAAAGGTTGAAATTGGAGGTGACAGCTTCCGAAATTAGTCCATCAAAAATATAAAAATTGAGATTGAGATTGTTTATTCACCAATTGTAATAGTTTTACAAGGTTTCATCATGTGGAGTATACATAAAGTTGTTACAATGGAGAGGTACTACCATCTATATTTACAATTTGATCAGTAATAGACTTCTTGCTATTGTTTTCTTCTTTACCTACCAGATGTTATTTGCAGCAATACTGCTGAGTGGATTGAAAGAAGCTCTACCTATTGAGCTTGCTAAGATTTTAGCTATATTCACAAAATTCTTATTGAATATATTGGAGATTCTGTGAGGTTTTAAAGATTTTCTCCACCATGGAATAACATTATTTTTTTGGACAGTTAGGTGTATTTAACTTTCATATATTTTTTGGAAATGCTATTTCATATCTTACGTTGGCCTGTCACGGTGTATAAATGTTCCACAATTGGTGCTTGTGAGAAAAGCCGATGGACTTTAAAACTCCTCCCGGCCAGGCCCGATGGACCCATTAACCAAAGGCAGGTGTGGCCCTCCAGACATACCGGGGGTTAAAGTGAGTGGATGATGTAACCACCATTACAAGCAAAAAATTGGTGTCCACTTAAAAAACGGTTACATTTATGCTACTTAAAACGATATTGGAGAGCAACAGAGCTAATGGCTTCATTGCCAAAGCCTAGCATTTGAAAACAACATATTTACAATTTTGACTCTACAGTTGTAACCATTATTTTAACCATTATTTGTTTTGCAATTTTTATATTCTTCTATTGTATAGAAAGCATTCTTAATCAGATAAGATTTTATTTGTTTTATTTTTATTTGTTCTTTCCCTATTTATTTAATCCAGTGAGGTAAATGATTGTATAAATCTTTAGCCTTACTTTCAATACATTTATTTTTTAATGAGCCTCTTAGTCTATTTCTAAAATAATTTTCTTTTGTTCTTTTGTTTTGTTCATGGATATTTGTATTTTCGTCTTCTTTTTGGGAAGTTACAACATATTTTAGACATTCATATATATAGACAAGGCAACGTTAGTATACCTAATTTCTTAAATGCCGTTCTGCAGGTGTTTCTTTTTTTGATATTTTTAAGAACTCTTATCGCTCTTTTCCGTAGTCTAAATATTTTTTGTATATGTTTCCTCCCTGCCGATCCACATAAAATAATCCCATAGCTCCCCAGAAGGAGACGCCTAGGTTCCAGTCATGGGGACTATTGGCTGAGGTCTTGTTGCTCTACCCAGGTACTGAGTGCATATATGCGTAATATACTTGTGTTGTACTATCTTCATTCATGATTTGTTTAACCTGTTTTAGAATATATATACCCCTATTGAGTTTTCTAGAGAGTTTTTCTAAATGCCTGTTCCATTTCTGATTGTTATCTATTACTAGTCCTAAAAAATATATTTCACTAGCTTGCCTGATTTGCTCGCTTTTTATTTCCAAGGAGATACTCACCTGCATTTTGTTACTTATACTAATCTGCATTCATTCTGTTTTCTTTGTATTTAGTGCCATTCCTAATTCTTCCAGGTAAGTACTAACCATCTCCAACAGTGCATTTCCATTTCTTTGCAATTTTGCTGCTGTACTCCCTGTTACAGTAACTGTTGTGTCATCAGCATAGCCAATGGCTAATCCTCCTGCTTCCTGAAGTCGTTTCGTGAATATGAAACCATTAACAAAAATCCATTAACAGCTTGCATAAAATCATTTGAAAAAACAATAGCAAAATCAAGTATAATATCAAACAAATATGCAGTTAAACCAGATAACCCAACCTTACCTAGACTTTATGGCTTACCCAAAATACACAAACCATCCATAACAATGAGACCTATAGTTAGCAGTATAAATTCACCAACATACAAACTTGCAAAATGGCTAACAAACAAATTCAACTCATTTCCAAAATTCGATAGCCTAAGCATCAAAAACACCTATGAACTTATAGAACACATTAAGGATACTGAACTAAATGAAGAAGACACACTAGTCTCATTTGACGTTAAATCACTGTTTCCCAGCATACCAGTTAAACAACTCCCAACATTGATAGAAAAATGGCTCAAATCACTTGGAATGTCATCACTTGAAATTTCAGATTACATCGAACTTACCAAATTATGCATAGAACAGAATTTCTTCCAGTTTCAAACAAAATATTTCCATCAAACTTCTGGTTTAGCAATGGGCAACCCCTTATCACCCTTCCTGGCCGATCTGTACATGAGTGCACTAGAAATAAGGATCACTAAAGGTTTCCCATGGATGTTCACACTCTGGCAAAGATATGTAGATGACATATTTGCCATAGTGCCAAAAAAACACATCAGTGATGCACTAAAACTTTTAAATATTCAAGAAAAAAGCATCAAGTTCACTGTAGAAGTTGAAAAAGACGAGTATTTACCATTTTTAGATCTAAAAATAATCAGAAATAAAAATAGAATAAACTTTGGCATTTACAGAAAACCAACACAGACAGACAACTACATAAAAGCTAATGGCTACAATCCAAGATCCCACAAACAGGCAATCTTTAATAGTTTAGCACACAGACTGGTCAACATCCCTCTCACAGCAGAAGAATACAAAATAGAATACAACAAAATTATTGAAATAGCACAGAAAAATGACTTTCCCAAATCACTAGTAGACAAAAAAGTGAACTTAGCAAAAAAGAAGAAACTACTAAAGGAAACCACAACCCTCTCAGCTACAGAAACTAAAATGATCTTCAAAAAATTCACTTACCATCCATGGGCCTTTGATAAATTCAAAAAAGTCTTCAAAAAACAAAACATTCAACTAGCTCCAGTGAACCATTACTCCTTAAAAAACCTAATTTGCTCAAACATCAAAGATGCCATTCCATCTAACAAAAAATCTGGTATATATCAAATTGAATGCTGTGACTGTAGTCAAATTTATATTGGAAAAACGAAAAGAAATTTAGAAACAAGAGCAAAGGAACACTTTAGGAACATAAAATACAAACAATTAGAAAAATCAGCAGTTGCCACGCATTTTTGGGAAAAAAACCACAACATAAATCCAGAACCAAAATTACTAAAACATACAACAGGAAAAGAAGAACTGTCCACATGGGAACAAATCTTTATTTCAAAAAATAGGAACAAAGTATTCAATTTCGACATCCCCCAGAAAGATTTGTTCAGCAAGTTCCTCGAACCGCCACCAGAGGAGACCGAAGACAAAATATTGCCAGCTACACCAATGAGAACTAGTCGATGTCCGGCTGAAGATAGAGGGAAGACCTCAGAAACCGGTTCCGGGAAAATTTAAAAGTGAGTGTTGTTTTGTGTTATTAATCGACTCCTAATTAACTTAATTAGTTTAAACAGTTGTTTAAATGTAAGTGGTGAAGTGTCAAAAAACTGACTACAAATAGTTTGTTTTAAAAAAGACTTTTATAAAACCATATTGCTTATTTCTTATGTTTCTGTGATTATGAAAATGTATAAGTCTGTTATAATTAAAGTTATACTATGAGTCAACTGTGACACTCTGTACTTCACATACCACAATTCTTTTAATGCATTTTGCCTCCACTTGAGACATTGTTGACTTGCTAGAACTTCGGTGTTCCAGCTGACCATGGTTCTCCGGAGATGAGACACCTGGTGGCAATCCAATGAGACTAAGTAAAATATTGTCTTTCTATGGAATGTCAAGATTCATTTAATGTATTTTGAATCTCTTTAAATAAATCTTTCTGCAAATGTTTAATTCTTTATTCATGTGAACTGAATTTAGTAGTTGAGTTTTTGTTTTATGCTTTGGTTATCCTCCCAGAAATATGCCGCTACTGCAGATTTATGTTTCTTTCTGCTTTATGTTCCTGAAGAGAACTATGTGAAGTATAGAGTGTCTCGGTTGACTTATAGTATAATTTTAATTATTACATTACTTCATAGTATTAATTCCAGCTTAACTTTTCCAACTCTGTTTTACTTCATTCTCTTTAAAACTTTAACCAGTGACCACTTAGCAGCAACATTGAAATCCTAACAGGCAAATAGGTTATTGAATCCAAAGTATAAACTTGAAAGAAGCATAGAGACAGTGAAGCACAACTTAGCACAAAAGTGAATCGAGAAGATATTTTCACACTGTGAAAAAACAGTGTGAGTGAAGCAGTGTGTCAATAGCTTCTCGATTCACTTTTGTGCTAGGTTATTGAATATTTAATAACATACACACGCACTCACACAGAAAACTCTGGGCATTGTAGGAAACTGTTATTTTTAGAGAAAGATTTCTGAGCCCAAACAGGAATGAAACTCAGGACCCTACCAGAGCAAGCAGATACTCCATCTGCCAACGCATTTATTTCCATTATTTATAATTATACTCTATTTTATTAATAGTTTTAAACAAATGCATACATAAGCATGGTTTTTATTTTATTATTTTTTCTAAAATATATGTAATATAAACAAGTTTGAGCCAAAACTTTTAACACAGTTTTGTATCCTGCTATAATTGATTTGCATGGTTCTAAAACAAGTATAAACTTTATTTGTAGAGCTTAAATTGGCATGCTATACAGTAAATCACACCAAGTTTAAAAAGTACTAGAAATGAAGCAGTTTAAACCTGCATTGAAAAAAAATATTTAATTAAAGGATGCTTATATATACTAGATGAGCTATAAAATTAAGGTTTTATTCACATTTGAATTTCTTGTATATATATATAAATTGTTTATAAATTGTATAGAACCTGATGAAGCTTAAAACATTGCTGTCTATATATAAATAAATAAATAAATCCCTTCATTTAGGTTTATGTAGCACCCTTGAGAACCATTATTTTGTTTGGAGTAGGACTCGTTGCAATCATGGGGAGTGACGAAATTGGAACTGGAGGTGCTGGCGTCTTTGCAGTACTTATATCATCATTTTTGGCATCATACTTCTGGACCAAACAGGGATGGAGTGTCAAATTTGTAAGTTCGATATTTCAAATATATTTTGTACTGAATAAACAACATATCAGAATCAGTGGTAGATTTACAATTCTGCCATCCACAGGCACCCAAGAGTTTTCCATCCCTTTTTTCTCATATATATTCTGAAACTATAGGTTACTGATAGAAATTTAAAGTTAAGCAACAAGAAGTATTGTGGTCTTCCCTGGCAGCCCCCATAAGGAAAAATATCTTAAAAATGACAAGCCTTCACATCGATACACTGCAACTAAGAAAAGAGACTAATGGACAAAATAACTACTCCAGAAAAATACAACAGGAAATAATGGGGCAAAACAAAGAAAATATAGAAAGAGTGAGGGCACTAATAAACAAAGGTAAACTGCAAGAAGCTCTGTCATTATCCACAGAAGTATTACACAGAGCCATGAAAATCAAAAGAAGAAAAGCACAAGAATGGTTCGACCGAGAATGCTACTGGGAAAGGAAAGAAACCCTATAGGCACTATACATAGCAAAAACACACAGATGACAGATTCTGCTGTATACAGAAAAAAGGAGGAAAGGAAAATCTATAATTAACAGGAAAAGAGCGGGATACATCGAGGAAAAGGCAAGAAAATTAGCAACTGATGCAAAATCAGACCTACTCATAGCCATTAGGAAGAAAGTCTCACCCACAATAGGAGAAGTCCACATGAAGAAATGGGAGACACATTTCTCAGAAATACTGAACATAACAAAAAAAGACAAGGCATATGAAATTGAAGAAACTGAGAATATACTCAACATTGAATTAATAACAGAGTACGTCAGACAAGCAATAAAAGAAGGAAGAAATAAGAAAGCAGCATGCCCACACAAAATATATATGGAACATCATAAAGACTCCATCGTCAGCATGGAGGAGCTATGGAAGGACCTGATGAACATGTGTCTACAGACAGAAAAGTTCCTGAAAGGTGGAAAACAATGACAATAAACCTCCTGTACAAAGAGAAAGGGGACAGAGTATCACCAGATTCGTTCCGAGGTGTGGTACTGGAAAACACATCCTTCAAAATATTCATGAAAGTCCTGAACAAAAGACTACTCAGCACAACAGAGGGAAACATCCCAGAATGTCAGTTTGGTTTTATGAAGGGCAGGAACACAGAACAGGCAGTAAAATATTTAATGGACAAGATAGAGGATGCACTGAGATGCCAAAGAGGAAAGTACTATGCAGTCTTTGTAGATCTCAGGAAGCTTTCGATTCATTAAAGTTAGGCAAATACCTGGTTATAGAGAGGAAAGGGGTTTGGACTCGTTTTAGGTATAAAGTTCTCTAAAATAAAATCGGATAATTAAGAAACTGGAGGGAGAGATAAATATGTAAATTATTAGAATAAATTTGAGAGGGAAGGAAATCAAGAGCATTGTTTTAAGAGATTATAGAGCAGATAATGAAGAAAGGTGTGTTGCGTGCAAGCAGTCAGAAAGAAACTTCAACTGTTCATTACAATGTGGAGGGAGGGTATATGGGAAGCAAAATAGAACAATATATACAAGGAAACTATTGCAAATAAAATGTTGATTGGTCCATGGGAAAAAAGGATTAAAATGATTGGAAAATATTTAGCATGAGTAAGCGAGAAGGGGTAAGGTAATAAGGAAATCTTAAAGGGGAAAGGTCCATTGCACAAATAACTAAGGAGCTAAGTGTAATGTACTCTTGCATGGATTAATTAGATGTCCTAATTAGACTAATTAAGATCAGATATGAAATCATTTTTGGAAGTTACCAATATAGTGTAACTACGAAATAGAAAATGAATATGGTGAATATAGACAACTTACAGGTTTAAAAGATTACCTCACTTCCTTATTTTCAAGCATGTACTTACAGAATATATTAATGCAATGCCATGTAAGATAGCCTGTCTTAAATTAATAGAAATATATGGATACACTTGAGCTATTCTTTTCTTTTTTACTTCCAGAACCCTGTGATAGAAACATTTGAAGTATTCTGGAAGTTCTTCGCACCAATGCTCTTTGGACTAACTGGAGCTCAAATCAAGATAAGAGAACTGGATCCAAATTCTCTCTCAATCTCTATTGGGTGTGTTCTTGCTGCGGTTGTGGTAAGTGAATCATAAGCTCTGGAACTGGATTTATGTCGAATCGTATTGAAGGATGGCGAATTATGCCCCTCGTTGAGGTGATCATTTGGAACAGGGTTGGAATTGATGATTCTTGAAGTCCCAGCTTACCTCGGCGTGGCTTCAGTCGGTTGAGCTAGATATCTTCTTTTACAGGGGTGGTACGGCGGAAGGAAATTTTACGTAAAATGAGTAATCATTTTCCTCTGTATTAAATAATGTAGAAACTTTTATTTCCTTACTTCAATTAACACCAGTTCGAACAAGATGTATGATACAACATTTATAACACTATTCTTACACAAGATTCACTTGATGTGACGCGTTTATCTGGATGCGTGCAAGAATCAAAAGTTTTATACGTTTTTTTACTACCGTGTATAATAATTAAATTGTGTGTCTTCTAGCGATGATATTTAATGTAAAGATTATCTAGTTATAATCTATGATGGTTACGAGAATAAACTTATACTCTTCCGCACACAACGGCGTTTAAGAAGAGAACCTTACATCCGTTCACGGCGACTGTTAGGAGAAGAATGACCGGTTCCGCTTCTTCTACACATTAGCATTTCGCTAATAGTTCAATCCCTCTAGAGGAATATTGAATATCCTCCATGGCAACGTAAAATCTTCTATATCTGATTGGTCCACGTTTTACGATATACGCGTCACACCAATCACAAATAAGTTTGTTATTCCACACTTTTGTGACGTCATTTCCACTTACATAGCTTCTCTGTGCGTGACTCACTCTACATAACCTCACATAATACAATATTTGAAACTCTTTGGGGACAACATAAAATAACTGTTTCAGATGCCCCTCTTCAGAATATATGGAAAATTAACTTAAATCTCCCAATAATATTGTTCCATATATTCTGAAGAATGCCCCAATAATTAAACATTATTACAACAATGAACAATCAATACAATTTAAAATAACAATATAAAATCAGAAATTATTCGAACACAATAATAATAAACAAAACATTTTTCAGTAATTCATAAACATATTATTTTTTTTTTTTTTAAATCATTTATTCTTGTGAGTGTCAAGGCTTTTGAATGGTTTTAAAAGTGTTTTGTGATATTTTCCTATCATTTTATTATCATCGTCTCTTAATTCGTACGTATGATCCCCAAATTTTCTTACTATTTTATATGGACCTTTATATAACAAATTCATTCTCCAATAGGATTTGATTTTAGAACTGGAGATATTAAATGTCTTTACGAGAACTTTATCATTTATTTCAGGATTCCATTTCGCTCCTTTTCTTTGTATCTTTGATAATCTTTTCTCTGCTTTTTCTTTTATTCTTCGAAATGCTTCAGCACACTTTTCTTCTTCATTCAATTCCATTTCATCTACTTTTAAGGTTGTTGGTGCTTTTATTACTAGAGGTTCAGGTTGTAGTCCAGTCATTAATTCGATTGGTGAAAATTTGGTAGTAGAGTTTGGGGTATTGTTAATGATTTTCTCAATAATATGGCAGTATTTGTACCAGCCTCGGTGGTTAGAATGACACAGAATTCTGAAATACAAGCCTAAATCACGCATCACTCTCTCGCAAGGATTTCCTTGGGGAAAATATGCTGAAGAGTAATACATCTTAATATTATTGTTCTTCATCTCTGAAGTAAACAATTTACTCCGGTGAACCGTTGCGTTGTCTGATAATATTGCCTTTATTGGCCCATACTTTGGTATCCAATCTTTTAAAATTTTATTTCCATTTTCTAGCATATCGTTTATTACTTCAGATGCTTGTTGTCTAATAGCGATAGGCACAGATCTACTTTTATGAGTATAAGGAGCAATGTCGTTCACCTTAAATGTATGTATGTACTTATTACACAATCCAGGTTTCGTACTAAAAACGTTCCTGTTCTTTAGTATACATAACCTCAATTGTTCTCTTTGCGCGTGATTTAAATTGTATGTTTTCCCTAACTTTTCTTTCAAAGTTCTTTGGAATATCATTTCTTCCTCTTCTTGTTTTCGCTCGGTGTCGGTATTTAATGTGTTTATTTGGCAACAATGATCTCCAAGGTCAAACGTCTCATTTTCTTTATTATTTAAAAGTAAATTTTCTTTACCACTATCATCTTCTTCATTATTTATTATATCTTCTTCGTATAATATTATATTTTCTACAAAAAACCTATCATTATTTATACTATCCTTCTCATCTTCTTTTAATATAATTTCTTCTAACAAATTTATTTTGATTACTTCATTATCTCCTTTGACCTTCATTTCATGTTTTTCGAAATCTATCACACTTTGCCAACCATACAATACATCATTGCCAATAATAATATCACGAGCTAAGTTTGGTATTACCAATACGATAAAATTGAAACTCCAATCATCTATTCGCGCAGGAATTAACGCTTGATATTTAACTTTATCTTTCTTTTTCCCAATAGCTGTGCTACAGTATACATTACACACGTTTACATATTCAATCCTAAACTTGGATAGTAATTCCTTGAATAAGTTCTCACTTATTACTGATGAACTAGCTCCTGTGTCTATCAATACTTTATATTCGCTATCGCCTATACGAAGGTTAATCTGAGGTGGATTTACTAATTCCCGATCTTTACTTCTGGAGAGAGTGAGCTTATCTTCTGGTAAATTTTGAATTTTGATTTTGCCCTGTGTCATTTTTACCGAACCACTTTCCAAGGCACAAAATGATTTGGTACTCAGTTTTCCGCATTAGTGCGGTCGGTAGTTACACTAGCAGTTGGGTTGGTACTACCGTTATTTATTTCTCCTTCTATTCCCTGAGTCCGTGTCCTTTCTAGGTTATTGTCTGCCCTTTCAAACCTAGGACCCCCAAAATCTCTTAATGAAGAGTCTTCGATGCTAGTTTCTCTTCCTCTACTTTGATAACCTGTTCTTAGGTTATTTCCCCTGTAAAACCTCAGTTGATTCACCTGATTACTCCTCACATTTCCCACAGGTTGGTCATTATTATAATTCCTCCTAGGAGTATTTGGAATTCTCCTTCCTATACCTGGCACTACCGATTCATATGTCTTTCTGGGGTTGTACTCTCTTCGTTCATAGTTGTCTCTTGAACGTGCCCCGCCCCAATTTTGGTTAAAACTATTTTGGTTTTGGTTAGTATGGTTGTGATTTTCCCTGAATGTTGGTCTTACTTCCTGTCTATTTACTTGCTTTTGTTCTATATGAGTCTTGTCAGGATCAACTTGACTATGAGTAGAATCAGAATTAAGGTTATGAGCCTCAAATTCTGATAATAACTCAATCATATCAGTAAAGTCGACGGGCTTAGCCACAATTAGGTGGTTTCTAATGTGCGGTGGATAATGTCGTATTAGCATATTCACGATCTCGGTTTCTGACATATCTGGATTCACAAGTTTACTTTTGTTAGCAAGTTTTAGGAAATATTCTGTCATGGACACACCCTTCTTGAACTCGAATTTACCAGTGGCCAGTTCGACTTTAATTCTTCTCTGTCTTTCTGGACCCCAGAACCTATTTATAAACACATTCCTAAACATACTATACGTTTCATGTGATGCTAGTGTTAACCTCAGCCATTCTAAAGCATTTTTCTTCAAACACCTTTTAACAATCATCATCCTAAATTCATTTGGAATCTTTTTAATTTTAAAATATTCTTCTAATTCCTTTAGAAATATTTTGGGATTGTCTCCCGATTCTTCTTCGAAAGTAGGTGGACTTATGTCATGCAACAAATAATTTGTACAATTTGTGTTACCTTGACTGTGTAACTGTGTATGTGTGTGCATGTTTTGTATTTGTCCATTACCATTTACTTCACAATCAGGTGACAAAGATTCTGTATCGTCACTCTCCAAATAATTCTCTAAGTTTTGTACAATATTACCTGAATTACCAGGTGAGTCAATACATGTAATATTCTTAGATTTTATTACCCTCTGGTTCTCAGAAATTTTGCTTGCCTGTAATGCAACCACAACTTGATTCAGCTTGCTAATGTTTTCTTTCTCTCTCTCAAAACTTTCCTGTGCCAAATCTATTCTTGTAATCATTTCACTATTCAACTTACTGACTTCATCATATTTAACTTTTAGTTCATCTTGTTGTGTTTGCACCTCAGTAGCAATTAGTTTAACATCATTTCTGATACTATTTACCTCTCTTACAAAATTATTCTGTATTTCAATATTTTCCTCATGGTATTTCCGTGAATTATCTAATAAGACTACATCTATTTCTTGTCTTATTCTATTCTCTAATTCCCCTATTTCTACTTTTTGTTTTTCTACAAATTCTACTTGTTGTTGCTTAACCCTTCACTACGTAGCTTTGCATATCTGCAAAGGGATGTTCCAACGTCATTTTCTCCGTTGTCCTTGAAAATTTAACACAGTTTTCTGCTTTGCACGTCTGCATACATATGCCTTTAGAGTGGTAAGAAAGAATTTGCCGCTAGATGGTGTTACTCTTGACACCACGTGTTCTTGCCTGCTTCCGCGTCTTGGCGGGTTAGTACAGCGTGAGATGCCACATTGTGAGTGTGCATATATGTAGATGAAAATAGAGGTGTGCGAAATATAAAATTACTGTGGTGTTCTGCTATCCCTGGTGAATATTACTTCATATTTGGAATACCCATCTGCTAGACATCACGTAAGTAAGAGCACTTTTTTCTTAGTTTGCACATCTGCAAAAGTGCGCGAAAATATTAGGTTCAGTATACAATTATCATTACAATAATGGCTTCCTTTTCTCTATTATTTTTTAGTTTCCTGGATCATTGCTTTTTGGATATGGACTCGTTTGTCTACTTGGAGAACGGAAAGCGCAGACTAATGTCAGTAGAGGAATTTGTTGCAATGGAATGCCCCACTGATAGTGATGATGGTCTGGATTTCGATTTTTCTGATGAAGATCCCACAATAAACTATAACGACCTGGAATCTTCAGATAGTGAAAGTGGACCTGATAATACTGAACAGAACGAGGTTAATTCAAATGTAAAGGATGCAATGGAAAATCAGACAGCCATTCCTGAGGTGACTGCTCCACAGAAGCCAATCAAAGCACAAAAATATCAAATTCTGTGGAAGAAGCAAAGTGCAGATTTTGTTAGCGATCAGTTTCCATTCAAAGGAAGTGCGTCTCTACCACAATCAATTCTAGAGCTCTCAACGCCATACCAATTTTTCAAATACTTTTTTACAGAAGAAATTGTGTCTAAAATTGTTGATGAAACTAATTTATATAGCGTTCAGCAAAATCCCAACAAGCCTTTGGACTGCACAACTTATGACATATACAAATTTATTGGCATATGCATTGTTAGTTCTTTGGCTCCACCTTCCAGTGTCCGTGACCTATGGAATGAAGTTACCGGTGTTGATTTAGTAAAGCAGACCCTGTCTCAGCGCCACTTTGAGAGGCTGCATAGCACACTGCATTTCAATAACAATGCAAAAATGCCAGGTCCCCAAAGCCCTGAATATGACAAACTGTATAAACTAAGGCCACTGCTGGATTATATAAATGAAAAATGTCTATCTGTACCCATGAGCGAAAGACTGTCGATTGACGAGCAGATGTGTTCAACAAAGGCTAGACACCACATGAAGATGTACATGAAAGATAAGCCCCATAAATGGGGCTACAAGCTTTTTGTGCTTTGTGGAGACATGGGTTTTGCTCACAAAATTGAAATTTACAGCGGGCAGGAGAATGATGCAAAGTTTCGACTAGATGGAGAACCTGATTTGGGAGCTAGTGGAAATGTAGTTATCCGCCTTTCAAGAGAAATACCACGTGATCAAAATTACAAGCTCTATTTTGACAGATATTATACTTCTGTGCCATTAGCTCTCTATCTTTACAAACAGGGCATTCTCTGTGTAGGAACGATACAGAGGAACAGATTACCAAATTGCAAATTTCTAAATGAGAAAGAACTTAAAAATAAACCACGTGGATTTTCAGAGGAATTTGTTACAAATATCGAGAATGTAGATATTTCCACCGTTTTGTACAAAGACAACAGCAATGTGTCATTTCTCTCAACTTTTGTTGGAGAGATGCCAAAAACTGAAGTGAAAAGATTTGACAGAAAGAAGAAGGAGCACATAATGGTGCCGTGTCCAGCAGTGGTGTCAGTGTACAATTCCCACATGGGAAATGTTGACTTACTGGACAGCAACATAGGAAGACATCACATAAAGGTGCGGTCAAAACGATGGTATCTGCGTCTATTTTTTCACTTGATTGACACAGTTATTATCAACTCCTGGATCTTATACAGAAGAATGCTTATTCAAACGGGGAAAATAGAGGCACCATTGAATCAAAAGAAATTCAGGACTGATCTAGCTCTATCTCTGTGCAAGATTGGTTTGGAAACAAGAAAACGTGGTAGGCCAAGCGCCAGTGCAGATGCCGTGGAGTGCAAGAGGCTGAAATACAAGGGATCTTCGCTGCCACCGAGGGATGTAAGAATGGATCCAATGAATCACTGGCCTGTCTGGAATGAGAAAAGAACGACATGCAAGCGACCAGACTGCAAGGGTTACACCTATGTGATGTGTGATAAGTGCAAAGTGAACTTGTGCTTGAATAAGGATAAAAACTGTTTTACTGCATTTCACAGAAACTGAAACTCTCAGTAAGCATCGTGTATTGAAAAGGAAGTTGATATTTCTGTGCCTTAGCAAAGACAAATGCTGTTTAGTGCATTTCAGACCTTTAAGCCAGTAATTTCATCCAGTTTTGTGTCTCAGTATGTTAAGTTTTGTTGTGCTCTATGTACCTCACTATGTTGACCTAAATGCACGGTTTTGCAAATATGCAAAGTGACAAAAAAAAAAGGTTAAAATTCTATAAAAAATTAAACAAATATTTTTTTTACTATTTTTCCTGGTTTCTGTGATCAATTTTAAACAGAAAGATATTTATAGGAGGATATTTAAAAAAATCGCGTAATGAAGGGTTAAGGATTTCTGACTCCTTAGCCAATTCACTTCTTATATCTTTTACTACATTTTCCTGACTTATTTTCATTTCCTGAAACATCTCTTTTAACTTAGACATTTCTCCATCATGAGATTCTATTTTCTGTTTTAAAGATTTTATGCCTTCTCTACACTCTTCTCTTCCTTTCTCAATTTCATTTCTTAGGTTACCTAAACCTTGATCTATCCTAGCTTCTAATTTCTCTGAACTTTGATCTACTTTAGCATTTAAATTACTCATTTCCTGCCTTAAATTTTGATCTGCCTTTTCTGAATTTTGATCTACCTTAGCATTTAAATTACTCATTTCCTGCCTTAAATTTTGATCTGCCTTTTCTGAATTCTGTTTTATTTCCTGTCTTATTTCCTGTCTAAAACTATCCATTTTAGCATCAAAATTACTCATCATTTTCTCTAACCTGTCTATTATCATTTCATTACCTTTACTCTGCATAATTTCTGTTCTACTTGTTCCTGCATCACCACTAATCATTCCTTCCACTACTTCCCTGACTTCTTGTATTTCTGCTCTCTTATCACTAACTAGTCTTTCCACTCCTTCCCCAACATTTTTATTCTTATTGTCTGTTAATTTTTTACCTTCCATTTTAGGTAATATTTTTCCCTTTCTTAATAACATAAAAAATGAAAATTATAATTTTGTCACTTTTTCTATTAATTATCTATTAAGATTTTCCGTACTCACTTTTCTTCTTTCTTGATTCGAAGTTACCTGTCCATTACACTATTTATTCTCCTGTGGTGTAATCCTCCTTCTGCCTATTCGAGCCATACAGTTGGGCGCCATTTTGGAACTGGATTTATGTCGAATCGTATTGAAGGATGGCGAATTATGCCCCTCGTTGAGGTGATCATTTGGAACAGGGTTGGAATTGATGATTCTTGAAGTCCCAGCTTACCTCGGCGTGGCTTCAGTCGGTTGAGCTAGATATCTTCTTTTACAGGGGTGGTACGGCGGAAGGAAATTTTACGTAAAATGAGTAATCATTTTCCTCTGTATTAAATAATGTAGAAACTTTTATTTCCTTACTTCAATTAACACCAGTTCGAACAAGATGTATGATACAACATTTATAACACTATTCTTACACAAGATTCACTTGATGTGACGCGTTTATCTGGATGCGTGCAAGAATCAAAAGTTTTATACGTTTTTTTACTACCGTGTATAATAATTAAATTGTGTGTCTTCTAGCGATGATATTTAATGTAAAGATTATCTAGTTATAATCTATGATGGTTACGAGAATAAACTTATACTCTTCCGCACACAACGGCGTTTAAGAAGAGAACCTTACATCCGTTCACGGCGACTGTTAGGAGAAGAATGACCGGTTCCGCTTCTTCTACACATTAGCATTTCGCTAATAGTTCAATCCCTCTAGAGGAATATTGAATATCCTCCATGGCAACGTAAAATCTTCTATATCTGATTGGTCCACGTTTTACGATATACGCGTCACACCAATCACAAATAAGTTTGTTATTCCACACTTTTGTGACGTCATTTCCACTTACATAGCTTCTCTGTGCGTGACTCACTCTACATAACCTCACATAATACAATATTTGAAACTCTTTGGGGACAACATAAAATAACTGTTTCAGCTCTTTAGTACCAACTTTCTTAATATGTTGATTTATATGCAATCATCTTGCAAGCCAAGCCTTTTATAATTGTTCATGAACAAGGCTCATGAAGTTAGTGGCTTTTAGCATGTTATAAACAGAACTTTAGTTGAGCTAGTATTCACTGGTACTCAGCATTTGTAGTTACAGAAATGGTCAAAAAGAGTATCAGATTGAATTAATTAGGAGTCGATTAATGACACAAAACAACACTTACTTTTAAATTTTCCCGGAACTGGTTTCTGAGGCCTTCCCTCTATCTTCAGCCGGACATCGACTTGTTCTCATTGGTGTAGCTGGAAATATTTTGTCATCGGTCTCCTCTGGTGGCGGTTCAAGGAACTTGCTGAACAAATCTTTCTGGGGGATGTCGAAATTGAATACTTTGTTCCTATTTTTTGAAATAAAGATTTGTTCCCATGTGGACAGTTCTTCTTTTCCTGTTGTATGTTTTAGTAATTTAACAAAAAATCTGATATATATCAAATTGAATGCTGTGACTGTAGTCAAATTTATATTGGAAAAACCAAAAGAAATTTAGAAACAAGAGCAAAGGTACACTTTAGGAACATAAAATACAAACAATTAGAAAAATCAGCAGTTGCCACGCATTTTTGGGAAAAAAACCACAACATAAATCCAGAACCAAAATTACTAAAACATACAACAGGAAAAGAAGAACTGTCCACATGGGAACAAATCGTTATTTCAAAAAATAGGAACAAAGTATTCAATTTCGACATCCCCCAGAAAGATTTGTTCAGCAAGTTCCTTGAACCACCACCAGAGGAGACCGATGACAAAATGTTGCCAGCTACACCAATGAGAACCAGTCGATGTCCGGCTGAAGATAGAGGGAAGGCCTCAGAAACCGGTTTCGGGAAAATTTAAAAGTAAGTGTTGTTTTGTGTCATTAATCGACTCCTAATTAATTCAATTTATACAACAACACTGTTTTCAACACTTCCATGAAAGGATTTATTAGAGTATCAGATGTAACAACTTAGGCTTTAACGGCCGGCATCAATCTAGTAATATGTAGAAGTTTCTGGGCTTACTGGCTGTGGTCTAGCAGGAAAAACTGAAGTTCCTGACATTTCGCTCGTATGTGCATCAAGCATCCTCAGAGGACTCATGGCAAACTAGAGTGGCAAACTAGCAAACACTCCCTTGGAGATGCTCACTTTCTTCTCGGGCAGCCAGCCAGGTGAAAAGATGAATAGATATCAATGTTTCGGAAGTGTACATCTCTCCCATCATCAGGATATTTATAAAATGTTATAACCACAAATGAAATACTGGATATAACACAACTATAAACAAAGACAAAACACTATCAAAATTCGCATTACTGAACAAAAGACTGTTTCCAGTAAATTAAATGCCAGGTCAGGAGATGGCGTGAGTATAGAAAATTATGTCAAAGAAACGTAACTACTTAACTTGATTATCAAGCTGAGAGATGTTCTTCAAGGCTTTACCAACCTTCTTAGCTGCTTTACCACTAGTTTTTGGCAGCGTGATCCTCACTCTGGTGAACTGAAGCAAATGTTATCTCCATAAGCAAGTGGTTGTAATATTTTCTTGGATTATGTGACTTGTTCGTGCATGGACTCTTTCAAATCTAATTTCCTTTCCTTTTTTAATCTTGTGTGATGATTATGCACTGTGTTCAGAATATTGGTGAAGAGTAATTGTATAATATTGTGTGTAGTGGTAGTAGTTCTTAAAATTTTTTCCTCTTTCAGTTGATTTTGCAAATGTTATATGTTTTGTGGTAGTGATAAAATAAATAAACAAAATTCTAAAAATGCATGTTTTAATGTATGCTGCTACTAGTTAAAATGATTATGTTAGGTTGTTTCCTGTATAACATGTCCAGTGTTCTAGAGCACTGCTGAGTGAAGGAACAAACACACAAGCAAGCAAAGCAAGAAAATAACCAAGGAAAGAGAGCATAAATCTGTAACTTTAAACTGTGGATAAATGACCAAGCAGAAACAGAAATTAATGAGCAGAGAGCACAGTGAGGTGAATAGTTAGGATGCATCAAAGTCTGAGGTACCGAAGTAAATATGATAACAAAAATCACCATAGAACATGGACCTAAGAAAAAAATAGAAACCAAATAAATCAAAGAAAGCAGCCGAAGAGGAAGATACGAAAGGAGGGTACAATGAGGGAAGGAAAAGTTTGAATCACTGATGCACTCTGTGGGAGAAGTAAGGGAATGGCATTGAATTTTTCAGTTTGACTATCTATTTAAGTAAGGAAATGATTCCTAAAGCAACATGTGAAAGAATTTTGAGTGGGGCTGAAGAATTAGATTAAGAAGCAGCTTTTATACAGGTAGCATACATGGGGACAATTTATGTACTTACTAGAGTGAAGGAAAAAGTGAAAAGAAAACCAAAAGGAAAGGAGTTAACAATTAAAAACAGTGGAAGTGAAAAAACAAGAATGTAAACAAAAGTGATAATTCCAATGTGTAAGGATTATGATACAATGAAGTACAAAGTTGATATAATTTTGAGTCGAACTAGTACTCAATGCTCCACTTATTGCTAGTATTTACCTAGAACGCATTTCATTAGGATCTTCCTAACATCATCAGATGTTTTCGACTAATAGATGTTGGTTTGATGAACTTCAAGTTCACCTAGATGAGAGAAATGCACCTATCACCTCCAAGGAGTTCATCACACTAACATCCATTAGTCGACAACAGCTGATGTTAGGAAGATCCTAACAAAATGCGTTCTAGGTAAATACTAGCAATAAGTGGAGCATTGAGTATTATTTCGACTCAAAATTATATTAAAAGTGATAATAATAATAATAATAAGTAGGCCTGAAATGAGGCAGGGGAGGTGGACTTAGTTGGCAGGGGACAAGAAGAGAAGATAAAAGGGAAAATCTGGAAAACATTATGAAGGCAAACACGGACACCGCAGAGAAACAAAAGAAAGGAGAAACTAGCAATCAAAAATGTAAAGTATATCAATTTCAATGTAAATTGCACCAGGAGTAGTAGAAGTGGGCAACTCTTATAACCCAGAGCTATAACAGTGCAAAAAATAAACTGAAACCCCTGCACATGTTTTTAGAACATGTTATAGTACTGCTAAGTATCAAAGACCTTAGTGATATCCTAGTTGTATAGGTCTTCAATTTCTGAATAGGCTCAATATGGAAAATGTTCTTCACACTAATTTCTCTTGTCCTAACATATCTGTACTGATAAAAGTATGTATGAAAAAGCAAAAGGCAAACTAGTTATATATTTAAAAAATTTTTACAGGGCAATGATTAATGTCAGTCTAGACTGTAGGTGTAACTGAATTTGAGAGTGGAGCAGCTCCCAGCTGTGCCTCTTGAAAGTCTCATGTTTGGAATAAGTGAACAATACTTCAAATAATGTCTCATATGAGGTGTGTTCAAAAGGAAACCAACTGCTGCTTTATCAGCTTTATTACTTATTGTACAACATTTTAAGCACTGCCCCCTTCAAAATGGAATCCTCTACTGGCAATACACCATTTCCATCATTTCTTCCATTTTTGGAACGCATTTTGTGGGATGGTGCACAGGTGTCTTGCCGCATTGTCCTAAATCTCCTCTATGATTTGGAAACAAATGTCCTTTCAACATGTTTTTCAGTTTGGGAAACAGATGAAAGTCTGCTGGGGCTAGGTCCAGGGAATATGGTGGATGGGACACAACAGAAATTTGGTGTTTTTCTAGATAGCTGCAGACAAGAAGTGATGCATGAGCTGGCATATTGTCATGATGCAACATCCAATTCTGGCTTATCACAAATCAGGCTTCTTCCTCTACACTAAGATTCCGTGGTAGACTTCCTTGTTTGCCATCTGACCATGTGGCACAAATTCATGATGGATAATGCCTTTGCACTAAAAAGCACAATCAACATCCTTTTGATCTTTGACATGCATGCCTTTTTTGGATGAGATGATCCTTTGCCCATATACTGTGACGACTGCATCCAACCTTGTAGCAAAATTTCATACATACATTATTCTTTAAGCTCCTTCATTATTACTTTGTCACTAATCCGACGAGCAGGCTGTACACGTGCTTATTTCAGTGGCTGTGGTTCATTTTCTAATTATATTTTTCTTTATTGATATTTATTGTGCATGTTCCAAAATTTTACAATTTACAACTTTAGGCTACATTTATTTGTCTTTACCTTGTTGCTACCTTGGCTTACATGACACCCTAGTCTTCTGCTCTGCCAGGTAGCTCTTAACCTCCATACCTCCTTGTTACTTAATTAGTCCCATTCTTTCCCCTCATCTTCCTTTCTTATATTCTTTACATTTCTGGCCCATTTTCTTTTACTTTCTGCAAGAACTCACCAATACTTCTTACCTTCTTTCCCGCCTTTCCTGTTAACATTTTTATAGCTACTATCCTCTTCTCTACTTTCTCCCATTTTTCCTCCCAAACCATTTTTCTCCACATTGCAACCTCCTTGCATTCTGTTACATAGTGTTCTATGCTTTCTTTCCCCCACACAATTCACAAATTCCCTTTTCCCTACCTCTTATCCCTCTTAGAAATATTATTCCTGTTCTCATCCAAGCTAATCCTTCTCTCTCTTGCCTATTGCAGTAATCTACATATGCTTCTTGTCCCCAGTTTCTTTTTATTTGCTTGTAAAATTATAATGATTTCATATTTTCTAGACTTCCCGATATTTCCTGTCTTTCTCTATCTTCTATTCTGCATTTTACCAATTTATCCACATCGCTTGTATTCCTTTCCTCTAATGTGTGTAGTGTTTAACACCCACTTTTACTACATATGGCACCGCAGGCGGTGACACTGATGATACATGAGATGAAGATGGAGGACCGATGGAATGAGATGACGGGGGAAACCAAAGGTCCCGGAGAAAACCTGCTCCAGCGTTGTGTTGTCCACCACAAATCTCACTTTGCAGTCACCTGGGATCGAACCCGGGTTCGCCCTTTCCTCTAATCTCCATATATCTCCCATTCCTATTTTTTTCATAATTCCTCCTATCTCTGCCCACCAACTATTTGAGTTTGCTATTCTATTTTGCTGTCTCATGCATAGTTTCATAATTTCCTCTTCTTCTTTGGCCAAACACCTATACCAAAATGTTATTATTCTTTCCATTATTATTCCATTTCTTCTTGTCTTTCCCAATTCTACTAAAGCTACTTCCATAGATGCTGATCTTGGTAAGCCTAGTAACTATTTACAAAAACTTCTGTAGTTTTGGTCCACTGATTTGTTTACCTCTGTGCCCCCTTCCCCCAATATCTCCACTGCATACACCATTTTGGATTCAACTAGTGCTTCATACATTCTTTCTAACCACTTGGTTGTCATTTCTAGCTTATATTTGCATATTCTTATTCCATTCATTGCCGCCATTCCTTTTGCTTCAGTTTTTCTCCTGTATGCTCCCCACTTTCCATTATTATTCAACCTTAGTCCTAAGTATTCAAATTCATTGACCACTTCTACCCTTTTGCCATTTAGTACTCACTTTTCATCTGTTTTAGTTTAACTCCCTTCTTGAAGACCATACCTTTCGACTTATTTATGTTTATTTTTATTCCTGACTCTTCACAAAATTTCTGGATTTCATTTATTGCCTTCTGTAATCCTACTACCATTATAGATCCTACCGTTAAGTCATCTGCATATAGCAGTCCAGGAATTTCTTTGTTTGCTATCACTTTCTAACTGAGCAAAATGCGGCAAATGGCATTTTGTTGTTTAAACCTGCCACTAGATGTGCTCAGTAGCCACAGTGCACTCTCTCTGCCGGTAGGTATTGTGACTCTGTGGGCTCGTGAAATGAAAAGTCCAATTTCACCACTCAAAAATGTTCTTTATTTCTTTCGACTTACAGTTAAACACTGTAATCAATGCATGGGACTATTTCTTGATCAGTCAAAGGCCTTTGATCTAGTCGACCATGATATATTATTATACAAGTTGTATAATTATGGTATCAGAGGAGTTCCATTTGAATGGTTTAAATCGTACCTAATAAATAGAAAGCAGTTAACCGAAATTGAATATGTAGTAAATGGTTCGAAGGAGATTAAAGCTGCTCGCTCTAGTGTAAAAAACATTAAATATGGAGTTCCGCAGGGCTCGGTATTGGGTCCCTTATTGTTCCTATTGTATATTAATGACCTGGCCAAAAACAACCAATGCATTAATACTAAATTTACTCTGTTTGCTGATGATACCAGTGTTCTCATTTCTGGGAAAAACAAACAAGAACTCAAAGCAAACGTTGATGGGGTAACAGACTATGTTTCAAATTGGTTTAAAGACAATAAACTTATTATTAATAAGAGCAAAAGCATCGCTGTAGGTTTCCATCATAAAGTCAACAAAAATGTAAGTTTCCCTAATATATGCTTAGAGAATGAATCAGTAACTACTACAGATAAAATTAAATTTCTTGGAGTTTGGGTAGATAGTAATCTAGATTGGGGAACTCATATTGATGCTTTATCCAAAAAACTATGTCAAACTTGTTTTGCACTATATACTTTAAGATCATCAGTCAATCTTGATGTGCTTAAAATAGCCTATTTTGCCTACTTTCACTCGCAGTTATCCTATGGCATAATATTCTGGGGAAAGACGAGCTATACGAAAAGAATGTTTATAATACAAAAAAGGGCCATACGTTTAATGATGAATCTTTCCAGTACCACAAGTTGTAGACCTTATTTCAGATCATTGAATATTCTGTCAGTTCCATCTATATATCTCTATGAGATGCTGGTGATCGCTCATAAACAGTTAAATATTTTTGTCACAAACGCTGAAATACATAGTCACAACACTAGAGGTAAATCACATCTTCATGTTAAAGGGCATAAGAGAACCCTATATGAAAAAAGTATACACTATAACTGTATTAAATTGTACAACAAACTTCCTCAATATTTCAAAGAATTACCAAATTTAACAATATTTAAAAGGAAATTAAAGAAGTATCTAATACAAAGATGTTTTTATTCAGTAAATGAATACCTTGATGAACAGTGAATCAATTTTGTTAGACATATGTATTATATATATTGCAATCTTTAATCTTTTTAGTAACTGCAAAATGTTGATATTGTTTCTTTAAATATTGAACAAATTAGTTTAAGTTTCTAAAATAAAATAGAAAGTAAAAAATGTTCTATAAGGAAACATACTTAAGTATTGTTTATCCGATCATGTGTTTACTGTTAATCTGTAATGTAAAATTGTATTGACGAAGCCGATATTTCTGTAATTGGAAATCTTATGGTGAATAAATTTGAATTGAATTGAACACTTGCCAATTTCACCTGCATTCATAATTACATACAATACTCCGATGCACGTACACAGTCTGCACTCTTACACTGCTCGCCAAGAACTCTTGACTAACTGACTGACTGACTTACTGCCCGGCGTGTTGCTTATATAGGGTCAGCTGGGGGATCGAGAATGTTCTAGATTAGATGAAATATCCCGTAAGTTCGAGAACACAGGTGGAACAGAAAGAGATGGCGCAGTGATGTTTTTTCTCCCAGCTACCCCTTGTCACCACTATAAGACAAACGAGGGGGCGCGTGGCTAACGCCGACCTCCCCTGCTTGCCCGCTCTCAGCTGGTTCTATAGGGTGTTCCAACGATCGGGTGACAGTATGCTATTTCAAAAGTTTGATTTATTTTTGAACATACCTCGTATTTCATGTGATGGCCCTCTACAGTAATACCAGAAAGGGTGGTACAAACATGTAACTCAAAATTAATTTCCTCTATCATAATCTGGCATTGCTTTAACCATAGACTAGAGTTACTGTGAATGATTTCATGAGAGAAATTCATGGAACAAATTAGTAATAAATTATTGAGGGCAGAGGGTTCATTTGAATATAACCTCAGTTCTTTTTTTTAATTTTTCAGATAAGAATATTCACTACAATACTTGTTGCTGCTGGCACACACCTCAATTTCAAGGAAAAGATATTTGTTTCATTTTCGTGGATACCGAAAGCAACATTGCAGGTAACATCAGCTCTGATATTTTGAGAAAATATTAATAAATGGTTTTGTGCTATACAGTTTATGCACCTCTTTTTAATCTAATTAATCTAAATGGCTTATAAAAATTTGGAAATTACTTTATAATTATTAGCACTTTAATATCTCACTACTGAAATTCAGATCGCTATATTAAATTACATACCATTGGGTACAACACTGGAGTTTGTGATTCTATCACAACTTTCTGTGTGAATGAGTAGCACTTCACTGTTGGCTCTTTAACCTTCACATAACCTGTCCATACTAACTAGCTTGAAGGGATTTCCAGTTATTAACCTGCTGTTAGGTGCACAACTTGACAGAACACCATTGGTTGCACAGGGCCTAGGAGGCCTGCACTATATTTATATAGTTATATGCCTGTATTTCTTTTTGTTTTAATTTTTTATTTTTCCCCTATTTTTGGCTTTATTTAGGTTAATTACACATGACTTTTATTAGTATAAACATACTAAGTACATCAGATAAAATAAAATACAAATACAGTGTACATTATAATTTGCAATTAAATAAAGCTAGGGGCCCTCCAGGTCCCGTGCAGCCAATGGAAGGTTAATGTAAAATGAAAAGAATAATGAAATTTTGGTGTGAATAATGTGCAGTACTATTAACTACTACTGTTGCTAATAACTGGTTTTGGTTATTATTACCACCTTTCTTTTACTACTTAAAGATTTTACTATCTCTGTTATTCTCTCTCTGTTATTCATGCGTGCAAAGCTAGCAGCAGCATGCATCAATCGTCCAATACAGCCAGTCACATTGCAAACCGTGAGATGGAGGTGTCAAAAGAAGAGCAAAGAGGTGTTGTTTGTTTTCTGACAATGGAAGGAGTAGGGGGAATGGATATTCATCGACAAATGTCACAAGTGTATGGCGAACACTGTATGTGCCTTGCAAGGGTCAAGGCATGGCACAAGCGCTTCAGGGGAGGACTGGTGTCGTTAGCACCACACTGGAGCACCACACACTGCATTACCGATGACATTGTCCAGCTGGTTGATGCACTCGTTACCCAGGACTGCCAAATGACAGTGAAAACCATAGCTGCCGAGGTTGGATTGAGCGTCGGAAGTGTTCACACCATCATGAAGGAACGACTGCTCTTGTGCAAAGTGTGCGCCCAATGGGTGCCCCACAGTCTTCAACCACACCAGGAAGCATGTCGAATGGCCCACTGTCTTGGTAAACTGCAGCACTATGCTAGGGAAGGGAATGAATTCCTGGCACAAGTGGTGGCTGGAGATGAGTCATTGTGTCATCACTTCAAACCAGAATCAAAATGACAAAGTCTTCAGTGGAAGCATCCAGGGTCACCTCCTGGTGATGTCATTAAATTTTTCAGTTCTGATTCTACCTTTTATAGAGCATAACCTTAATTTCACATGACAAACTAAAAGATTAGATATGCAAGTACGAGTAAGTTGATAAATTTTTTAAAATGCAGAGTAGGTGTTACTATTGTTTTCCATTTATAAGAGCAATCAGAGATAGGTGATAGTTTGAACATACGAAAACCATGTGTTGGTAAATTTTAGGTTAGACTCAGAGCGGAAAAATTCAATGCCAGGTGTGATTAGAACCTGGATCTTCTGCTCTACATGCAGTCGCTCTGCCATTGAGTTAGGAGGATGTGAATCAACTGGAGTATGTAGTATCATGTCAGCATGTTGTCATATGCCTTATTGATAGAGCAGTCGGACATAGTGCAGAAGATCTATGGTTCAAATCCCAGTTATGACACTGAATTTTTCAGTTCTGATTCTAACCTATTAGAAGTGTGATTAATGTTTATCAGATTGTAATAGAGCAGTCTTAGCATACACTACTTGTGGTTTCATTTCTGTCCATAATTTCACGTGTTTGCACTATACACTCTGCACTGAGAACTACAATTTACATTCTTATAAAAAAAATTTCCCTTCTGATTATAACATTGTCCAGTGGTATATAGATAATTAATTTTATCAGTAGAAAGCATAATAGAGTTAACAAACTATAAAAGTCATTATATTCAGCTTCCTAATTTATTGATAATTTTCCTCAGGCAGCTCTTGGTCCTGCAGCACTGGATTCGATCAGAGAACAGAAGAACCCTAAACAGGAAGAAAAGGAATATGCTGAGATTGTGATGACAATTTGCATATTATCAATCATTATAACTGCACCAATTGGTGCAGTATTAATTACACTTAGTGGTCCTCGATTGCTCACACGGACTGCAAGGATGTCTATGAAGGTGACTGACTCCCCTGAACCATCTATTGAATCAGAAATAATATCTGAAGAAGAATGGGAAGAAGCAGAAGAAGAAGTAGAAGAGAAGAAGGAAGAAGAGTTTACTTTACCAGCTGCTTTCTAGACATACTTCACAGAAGTTACAAAAGTAAAATTCATGTAAAAAGTGTATAGGTTAATTCTTCTCAATTAACCTGAGTCAGTACAGAATTATTAAGAAAAGCCATCTGACTCATTCTCTAAAAATGGAGCAGTGCAGCTAATAGATTTTTAATTTATTTTGTAATGAAGATGTGTAATTTTGTTTTTATTTTGGATTTGTAAAGCAGAATTAATTATATCATATTAAAAGCTGAGCAATACATCTTTCCTTATTTAGCACTTTGTTTGCTCACCATGGAATCAACAAGCCATTCATGGATTTGATTATCAACATCCAATTTCATAAAAACATCCCTTTTAGAGGCAAACTTGGTAATCATAAACATACTTTTATGATTACAATGTTCAATACAACACATAGCAAAACTTCAGTTAATAAAACAAATATGAAATTTACTTAATTTAATAAATAAACTATCATTAATATTTAAGTTAATTGATGGAAATTATTCATTTCTTCACACTAGCTGTATGCAGGCTAAGGTATTTGATTGATAGAGTTGACATGAAAAATTAAGTGCCACGGCTGGGATTTGAACTACAAATCTCTGGTTTCTGTCCAGTTGCTCTTACCCATTGAACCACCACGACCACTTTGCCATCATGACATTAAATTCTCCAAATGACTCATATGTTTCACCCGTAAACCACTAGGGGCTCTTGTATTCAAGAAGCACCGCTTGTGGCAACTTACTATTGTAAGTATGAGGGCTGTTCAATAAAGAACGATCATAATTTTTTTACGGTCATAATTTTTCGCACTAAAATTCAATCTTATTATATTCTGTTAGCTTAATGTGAAACAAACACGCCATAGGAATTTCATTGTTGGTACTCCTGGTTCCCACCTGTGAGAACCAGACAAGTTCAGACATGTTCAGTATCGCCTACTGCTGCAATGGGGTAACACGCGAGGAACAATATGCGGCGTTGAAGTTCTGCTTTTGTCTCAACAAATCTTCAGTTGAGGCCTATACAATGTTACAGCAGGTCTATGGAGAGTCTGTTCTTCCCTACAGCATAGCTCAAAGGTAGTTTAAAATGTTTAAGGAAGGGAGACAATTTCAAAGGAAAGTGGACCCGGTGCTCCAGTTACTGCTCTTACGGAAGAAAACATCACAACACTGCTGCTGCCATTGTGAGGGAGGATCGACGAATTACCTTAAGATCACTTTCTGAAATACTGAACATTTTATTGGGTGCCACCCACACGTTGGTGACAGAAACATTACACACGAGACGTGTTTGTGCACGATGAGTTCCAAGACTGTTGATTCCCGAAGAAAAGGACATTCGCATGTAGGTCTGCATGCACTTAAAGTTGGTGTTAGAGGAAGATCCGGAGTTACTTTCAAATGTAATCACTGCTGATGAACCTTGCCTACATCATTTTGAGCCTGAGAACAAACAGCAAAGCTCAGTGTGGAAATCTCCTTCATCAACAACTCCCAAAAAGACAAAAGTGGTTGCTTCTCTTGGGAAAGTTATGGTCATTTCATTCTTTGATATTCATGGAATGGTTTATCAGCATGTTGTAACTGCACACACATCAGTAACTGGACAATACTACAGCGATGTCCTGAAAACATTGCAAGTCCATATCAGGTGCAAAAGACCACAGTTCAGTGAAGCAGGCTAGATGCTGCACCATGATAATGCGCGGCTGCATATTGCCAATGTTGTTGCTGAATGTCTTGCAAAAATCAACGTGAAGTGCATCCCTCACCCTCTCTATAGTCCGGATTTAGCCCCATGTTGCTTTTTTCTATTCCCTAACTTGAAGAAACGCCTTCGTGGGAGGCATTATCCATCATCAGAAGCAGCGGAGGTGATTTTGAAGGATCTCTCACAAAATTGTTTCCAGCATGTCTCTGAAGACTGGCAGAAACGCTGGGACAAATGTATCGCATTCAGGGGAGACGATTTTGAGAAGGACCATTAAAATTACGAGGATAAGTAAAGGTTGTCAAAAAGAAAATGTGGTCATGGGACACACGCGGGAGGAAGGATGAGAGGAGATAGAGGGTGGCCGACTTAAGGAGCCACGACAATGTAAAGGGCAGGGTCTCTGCAGTTTACTTAGAGACTTCCCCCGACAGGCCAGAACAATGGACACGCTCCCCTACTGCGGGACGGCAACGAGCCCAGCAGCCGAGCCCCAAAGTTCCATGGCTGGCGGTCCCGAAATGGTCCCAGCAGAGTTGTGGAGACTGGCAATGGACCTACCGGAGGAGGAAGTATTTACCTCAGTGTATATCATCCCGCCATGCACCACCGATACTTCTACCCTGAAGGACACCAGCAGATGAGAGAAGGTGTGAAATGATAATGGAGATGAAATGGGGAGACAGGAAATTCGGGGGATGTAATTAACCTACCCAGCATTCGCCTAGCGACCGGGAAAAAACGCGATAAAGCCCATGGGTCAGGTAGGTCGGCTACGGGAATCGAACCCGGGCCTCGTGTATGCGGGAAGTTGGATGCTAATTCGTCAATATCGCAAGCTACAGTCAGTCATGACAAGCCTAATTTTGCAAACTGCGCATTTTGATCAGGATTTTATATATATATATATACATACAGGATGTTACAAAAAGGCACGGCCAAACTTTCAGGAAACATTCCTCACACACAAAGAAAGAAAATATGTTATGCGGACATGTGTCCGGAAACGCTTAATTTCCATGTTAGAGCTCATTTTATTACTTCTCTTCAAATCACATTAATCATGGAATGGAAACACACGACAACAGAACGTACCAGCGTGACTTCAAACACTTTATTACAGGAAATGTTCAAAATGTCCTCCGTTAGCGAGGTTACATGCATCCATCCTCCGTCGCATGGAATCCCTGATGCGCTGATGCAGCCCTGGAGAATGGCGTATTGTATCACAGCCGTCCACAATACGAGCACGAGGAGTCTCTACATTTGGTACCTGGGTTGTGTAGACAAGAGCTTTCAAATGCCCCCATAAATGAAAGTCAAGAGGGTTGAGGTCAGGAGAGCGTGGAGGCCATGGAATTGGTCCGCCTCTACCAATCTATTGGTTACCGAATCTGTTGTTGAAAAGCGTACGAACACTTCGACTGAAATGTGCAGGAGCTCCATCGTGCATGAACCACAATGGGTATTTTGACATTTGTCTGCAGGAATGATTTCAATTTGCATTTTAAGAGAAATACTAAAATGAGCTCTAACATGGAAATTTAGCGTTTCCGGTCACATGTCCACATAACATATTTTCTTTCTTTGTGTGAGAGAAATGTTTCCTGAAAGTTTGGCCGTACCTTTTTGTAACATTCTGTATATATAAATTTTTGCAATAATTTCTGCTACTGCGTAACTCGCTTTTACCACAGATTCAGTTTGAAGTGACACATTCTTAAAAATCAGCTACTGTCCCACTGCAAATTAAAGACGCTATTTTCTTATTTACTTCTGTAGAAAGCGCTGATTTTTCCACTTGAAACGATCTACATTTGTCTGAAGCTTTTCCTTTCTTGGCGCTACACTTAGAAGCCATAATTATCACTTATAATAAATCATAGAATAATGTTCTTCAAATCGCGCATTAACACTGACTACAACGTGAGTGAACAACTGCAAACTATGTACAGCTCTACAATGCAACGATGATGAAACATCTGCCACACACTTGCCTTTGAAAGCAGTAACGTTACAGCATGATCCACAATGCATAGACTTGAAAGCGATGTGCGGTAGGTAGGATCATAAATAAAAATATGGGCTGGGTATTTCTTAAAACGAATTTAATTTCGCCACCTTTTGAGTAAGAGGATGACTAATGAACTTTCGCAAACACATGTTTGGAAACTGAAAAAGTCGTGCTCTTTCAAGCTTTGCGTATTCCAAATAGTATTTCATAAATAATATAACTTAAAAAATCCGTGTGGACCGAACACGACGTGATAGAGCAATATCACTGCGGGCCCCTGCACCGTCGTGGCTCCTTGGAACGGACACCCTCTGTCTCCTCACGCCTCATCCTTCCTGCTGGGGGTGCCCACTTGACGGCATAGGAACAATGGGCCCAGCATGGTAGCCTACGTACTGAATCCCCTCCGTAATGAAATCCCAATCCTAGTCATAATGTCAGTGCATGTGAAGGATCGACACCGAACGAGTATATAGAAGTAGTTACTCAACTTCTATGTGACACATATAGTTTTACCGCCTAAAGAGCCGCATAAAAAATGTGGATTAGGCAGTTACAGGAACAACGCCGCGTGCCTCACACTATCGAAGTTCGCAGGTAGGTGACACACCGTGTCGCGTGCTGTAGCTGTTTGTTAACATACCGACATACTCCACGGTAGGTTGCTGCTATTAAGAATTCCTTTGGCTTTGAAACAGCAATAAAGAAGCTATTCTTTAGTTATTTGTTTATGGGTGTTTATCGTGTTCCAAAATTCCGTTATAACAGTCGATGACGGCAAATAAGCTGGTGGATATATGCAACTTAAACCTTTTAGAGGAAATTAATCTTAGTGAGATAGAGGATGGAAGCATTAAATGGTAAACAGAACAGAGAATTATAGATAAATGTGTGTATGTTTAACGTCCACTTTTACTACATACGGCACCGCAGGTGGTGTCACTGATGGTATATGAGATGATGATGGAACACCGGTGGAATGAGATGGCGGGGGAAACCGGAGGTCCTGGAGAAAACCCGCCCCAGCGCCGTGTTGTCCACCACAAATCTCACTTTGCGGTCGCCTGGGATCGAACCCGGGCCGCCTTGGTGAGAGCCAAGTGGTCTAACCACTGAGCCATGGCGCGGCCATTATAGATAAAGTTAACCAAAACTAAATGCCCTATGCAATGAGACAAGCATTTTATTTCACTGTGTTTAATAATACTAAATAAAGCATCTTTAACTGAAAAGTAAACTGTTTATTTTACAGTAGCTGACTGAAAACACTGTACAATTAAGATCATAGCAAAATGAGCAACCTTAGAATTGTCCGAGTTATTATCGACTTCTTCAAAAGTAACTGCCCTTTGACACATTACCTGAAAGCGAGGCTAGGGTCACTGATAAAGAGCAATGCTTTTGTTTTCGTGGCCGGTGCGTCCCAATAACTTTTGAGGTTCGCACAACAGTGGTTCCTGCGCTGCGTGATCACAAAATAATGTAATATTTAAAGCTGCATAAAATTATGCCTGAGAGAATTTCGAAGCTCCGACACCGAAATTCGGACTAGTTAAGTTATAAACTACGAAACGGCTATATTCCTTCGTGTTGTTTCGAAACAATCCTTACATAACCATCCTATATTAACTCATTGTTTTGTTCATTAATACCACGACTATTTTTTTTCTTCTTCCCAACTGGGCGAAAGAGCAGTATTGATCTAAAAGGTATTTCATTACAAACACAATAGCTTATTTAACTATATGTGACAAACTTAATAATTACAAACCAGTGTGGGAATTATAATGATTTCAAGAAATAAATCACATAAAAGTGATAATAACATACGTAATAATTGCCAAGTACAAATAAATGATTTTTACAGCTTACATTCCATTAAGAGAGTAGTGGAATTCAGTAAATTTAATATATACCATTTGGGATATGGCTATATAGTATTTTAAAACTATCCTGTCGTGTCAAATTTGACTATTTAGGTAAAGGACAGACAAGGAAAATGGACACCTCGTGTACTCGTCCTCTACAGAGATATTTTGAGGCTTACATTTGAGGATGAAGTGAGAAAACGGTAGCAAGCCACAGGGTCGAATGCAGACAGACTACAGAGACAACAGAAGATCCTAACAAGTACTGTAAGTTCTTAATCGTGGCGCCAGGGTGCCGAGAACAGCATTTAATATGCACAGGCATCCCCGCCATCTGCCCGGTACCGCCACACACCACAAGCCCTGAAAGATAAGTAAATCGTGGTGTGAATGTAAGAACCTCAGCACTCGCATAAGTGATAAAGCAGAAATGACGAAAAACCTAATTAGAGTGTGCAATCGACGGGAATTGAACTTCGACACGCTACCGCGGCGCTACCCGCTCTGTGCTTGTTTTGCTTAACATTAATTTGTGATATATTTCTCCCACTTACCCTCTGTGATCCGGTTACCTTTCTCTGTCAACCAGCTTCCAGTATAATACTTATTTATCCTTCACAGTATTCAGTTATTTGTGCATGCATAATGCAATATTAATTATCGTGACTTTGTGGGTTGGTGAAATGAAAAGTCCAATTGCACCACTCAAAAATGTTCTTTATTTCCACCGAATTACAGTTGAACACTTGCCAATTACACAGAATTACGTAATGCACACAATAACGATTCACCAGTTCGTCCGTTACAATTTCACTTGCACTCGTAATTGCATACAATACTCCGATGCACGTACACAATTTTCTGGTCGTACACTAGCACTGCACTCTTACATTGCTCGCCAAGAAATCAGACTCTGACTCGCTCCTCTTGCACGACGTGTTGCTTATATAGGATCAGCTGGCCGATCTGGAAGGTTCTCGATTAGATGAAATATCCCGTAAGTTCGAGAACACAGGTGGAACAGAAAGAGACGGCGCAGTGATTTTTTTTTGTCCCAGCCACCCCTCCTTAACGCTATAAGACACGAGGGGGCGGGGCGAACGCCGACCGTCTCCTGCTTGCCCGCTCTATAGGCTGTTCCGACGTTCGGGTGACATTATTTTCATGAACTTATGTAGTATTACTACTTGTTTTCTCTTCTCAGTTTCTCTTTTATTCTCCTATTATATACTTCGATGTGTTTATTTATACAGTTATTCTTACGTCATACTTTTCTTGTTGTTTTATTTTGTATAATTTTATTACATTTGCGAGATAGATAATATACAAAAGATTGGGGGCTGGCCATTCGTTTTAGAAATCATAAGAAGTATGCCAAATTTATTAATTAAAATAAAGGAAATCAAGCGCACCGTGGCCGAGCGGTTAGACCGCTTGACTCTCACCAAGGCCTCCCAGGTTGGATCCCAAGTGACCGCACGTGGGATTTGTGGTGAAAAACACAGTGCAAGATCTAGTTGAAGCACTCAGATTCAGAAGTTGTTAAGTCAATGTTTTTGAGAAATCCTGTTAAACACACGATACGCACTCTGAATACCAGTTCTGTAATAGTGCTAAAAGATTTGTGGATCAGAATTAGGTGAAGCATTATGACCTGGCATGTTGAATGGGCATCAATTTCAGAAATAAAAGCTGTTGTCAGCCTTTTCGAGTTAGACGTTGTTAAGTCAAGTAGATGCCGCATTAGCCGTTTGGTGATGCAACTACACTGTGTCACCCAAGCTCTTTGATATCAGCTGTTGATACATTTTAGATTAGACATTTGGACATTACACATTTTTAGATGTTCAAGTGCACATTCAGAAAGTTTATCTGTACTTCCCAATACCAGATCCCTCTTTCATGCCTATTGACAGAATTTTTGGCAATATTGAGAAGAAGAAACGATCAATGGATGAAGTTTTAGTCCCTTCCACATGGGTAAATCTGATTAAAGATTCACTACAGATGAAGCCCATTGAAGATGTCCATGTCAAACGTCCTCTGAACGATAGTGGGAAACATGGTGGTACTCCAGTTGTTGAAGTTGTCAAAAGACTTCAAAGATGCCTTCGACCATGTCCTTGTAAGAAATATTCACTTTAATACGGGATGTGTATTTCCAAAGAGGGTGTGTACCAAAAGTTCGTCACACAATGTCTTCCCCACTTTATCATCCCCAGTCTCTTTTGAGGAAAGTAGTGAGGTTGCAAGTCTTACACAAGACATGATAGTGCGAAAAACAAACCAGATAGGCTTCGGAAGATTAAAATGGAAAAATATTACGATGTTCGTTCACTACTGGTACATGCCACTCTGCCAGAAGGTACATTTTATGACACAATGACATATGAAAGTGATGTAGAAGATGTAGCAATGGAGTGATGTTTTGATGACAATGTTATATGTCAATCCATGAAATGCAAACTGGATTAGTCCATAGTGGAGAATTACTGGTAAAAATAAAGTAATAGCTTACCCATGGCTACATTATAGCACTATATAATGGAAAAACTCTAACATTAAGAATCAGAAGCTGTTAAGTCAAGTGACCTAACAACTTTTCCTCCATTTTAAATTAAAAGTAAAAATCCTAATAATAAAATATCCTGTCACACATGCTACATATGTCAAACCGTGAGAAACACTTCAACACAGTACTTTGTACCTCCAAACGGACATATCACATAAAATTCTTTCATTTGTATTGGTATTTTGGTATTTAAAATTACCTTTGAAAACTTTAGCAGCTCTCCTGCATAATTTTGAAACAGTGACTTGGCAAATTCTGCTTTTTACCACTTCGTTTTCTCCGCCCTAAATTCTATCATTCATTGGGTGTTTATAGAGGCATTTATTGTACGATACATTATGAATTTGTCTTTAGCAATCAGGGACTTAAGAGTGCTCCGTCCTTTCTTTGCACCAAATATTTACAACAGGATGTTCTAGTTTGAAACACGCTATAATATAATTGTTAGTGAAAAGTATTTGTCGTGACAAGTTCGTTAATACAAATTACAGCAACAAGTAATGGTAGCAGACGCAATGCAATAGGGTCATAGCTGCATATATCTATCTGTGGATATGGCTCAGTTATACGAAGGCTGTTCAATAAAGAATGATCACAATTTTTTGTGACAACGTACCTTTACTCATCCTCATAATTTTGATGGTCCTTCTCAAAATAGTCTTCCCTGAATACGATGTACTTGTCCCAGCGTTTCTGCCAGCCTTCAAAGACATGCTGGAAACAATTTTTGAGAGATCCTTCAAAATCGCCTCCACAGCCTTCACCACTGCGTCTGATGATGGATAATGCCTCCCAAGAAGGCGTTTCTTCAAGTTAGGGAATAGAAAAATGTCACATGGGGCTAAATCTGGACTATAGGGACGATGAGGGATGCACTTCACGTTGATATTTGCAAGATATTCAGCAACAACATTGGCAATATGCGGCCACGCATTATCGTGATGCAGTATCCAGCCTGCTTCACGGAAATGTGTTCTTTTGCGCCTGATATGAACTTGCAATGTTTACAGGACATCGCTGTAGTATTGTCCAGTTACTGGTGTGTCTGCAGGTACTACATGCTGATAAACCATTCCATGAATATCAAAGAATGAGATGACCATAACTTTCCTGCAGAAGGAACCACTTTTGCTTTTTTTTGGGGGGGGGGGGGTTGGTGATGAAGGGGATTTCCACACTGAGCTTTGCTTTTTGCTCTCAGGATCAAAATAATGTAGCCAAGTTTCATCAGCAGTGATTACGTTTGAAAGAAACTCCGGATCTTCCTCTAACATCAACTTTAACTGCAAGTTACCTCCATTGCAACGGTAGGCGATACTGAACGTGTTTGAACTTACCTGGTTCTCACAGGTGGGAACCAGGAGTACTAACAATGAAACTACTACAGCGTGTTTGTTTCACATTAAGCTAACAGAATATAATAAGATTGTATTTTATTGCGAAAAATTATGACCGTAAAAAGTTATGATTATTCTTTATTGAACAGCCTTCATATTTGTTCATCTAGTTCTCGCCTTGGATGTTTCTCCCCCTCTTGTGTTGATCTCGTGACATCTCCAAATGACAACAAATGAATCAACACTCCGTAACAGACTAAGCAGATCTCTACTTCCTTCCCATGTTCTTGCCCACGACAACCGAATAACGCTTGTGTCTTAATGCACGTGTTTGCCGTTGCAGAAGTTGAAAATAGGTCAACATTCACGACGCATTGTGCTGACAGCTTGTACACCTTGAACGGCATGACCGTGGCTTGGCCTTTTACGTTGTCCTTGCTATAAAGTGTTTGGAGTGTGTCTAATTCAGAAGTACCATCAGGAGAGGCAAGATGATCTGTTGCTCGCACTACACTGAGCTTTCTAACAAAATACATTAATCATAGTGAGAGTATCTCAGCCTTGACAACTTGATGTAACAGTGAAATAATAATTGGCTATGCCAATTTATGCTCTCTGTTAATGATGGAACTTTCCTGGAAATACCATCCCAAAACGAGGCAGTGGAGTAGATTAGGCTACTGGTTCTCAGCCCATAATTTGCTGATTTGTGTCAGCGAATTCATGTACTCGTCATGCCTTGCTGATTCACTGGACCCAATAGGACATTATCTTAAATAATTTATATAAAATAAAATAAATAAAATCTGAAAATCTAATCCCGGTACCTAATTTCTTATACCGGGACATGATTTCCAAATTCTAATTTATTAATTACCACATAAATACAAAAATACAATTTAAACAATCATTTTTCAGATAATAAAATAAAAAAACAAAAATTAAAAAGAAAAAAATTTAAACAAATACAAAAACTACCAATTTAAAAATTTACGATTTAACTAATAAAAATTTATTGGAATCCAGTATACAAATAACTGGCAACCAGCTACAATTACAAAATAAGACTACAATACCGGAAACCGATACTTAATGTACTGGTAACCAATACATTTAAAACTTATCAATTTGCCATTTTAGCTGATAAAAACCGTCTTAAAAACTTACAAAACATTTAACCAAAAACTTATACAAAAATAATTCATAAAATTTACATTACAACAATCACAAAATTTACAAATTATTTACTCCAAATTCTTTAAACAATCTAAAATACATTATATCAATTTATATAAACAAACAAATTCAATTATTATTTTTAATTTTACACCAATCAATATTGTTTTTCTTTTTTTCAAATCTACTTTATATCAAATAAAATATAAATTTCAAATTCAAAAATGACAATACAATTCAAACATATTAAACAAACAATAATTATACATTCAATAACCTTCATATATTTCAAAATTAAACCATTACAATAACCTTCAAACAACCAAACCAAACAATTCAATTTAATTTATTTATTTCATTTATTTATAATTTAATTTTTTTACCTTATTAACACAAAAATATCAAATTAACATTATACTAAAACACATTTCAACTATTAAATCTCCTAAATCTTCAACATAATTATATATATATATAAAATTCCTATTCTATAATTTCTCAAAACACACTTTCTCAAAATTTAACTATCCTCATTTTACACCAAATTTAAATAAAATAACATCTCTATAATTTATCAAATCTACTCCTTAAATCCATTTTTCCAAATATCCACTTCTTAAAATAATTCATTCAAATCCTCCTTCATCTTTCACTCAAATTATCCATAATAATAATCCATAACTCAATTCACCAATATCCTTCACTACAAAACAACCATCCAAAAAAAAAAAGCTTTACTCATCCATTACTACACCACATTATTACTTACAACACTTCTCTCATCGTCTTACACCGGGGAAGGAAAAACACTCCCTAAACTAAACCACAAATAAACTTCATCATTCACTTTAAACACCACGGGGAGGGGCAAAACCCCTCCCCCAAAAAGATATACTATTAACACCACTCAAAATTATATTTAATTTGAGGGGAGGGCAATCCCTCCCCTAAAAATTTCACAGGATACTATATTACACTGAAACACTAAAACACTTTCATTTCTGCGATCACCTCCTCGTTATACAGATTGTTGGAGATTACTGGATCAGTTGCACCAACAACCTTGAAGTGGGTACCTGATTTTATAATTTATATAATTCGTAATAAGGATGGTTGGATGAATGATTTATTCCAGTATTCACTAAGAAAATATAAGAAATTAGATAATTCGCAGAATATTGGCCGTGCCATACATGCAGAAAGACATCCATTATGACAAGCTACCGACTGCATAACTAATTGTATATCTTCTTTGGCTTACATGTGTATTCTATACTGATAGTGATACTGTATAGATAGGTCAGTCTATGATTATGGTAATTCTATCACTTCTATAAAACTCTGTTCATTACGACTGACCTGGGCTAAGAGTAACATCCTAATTTCAGGTCTTCAAAAGACCAAAATTATTTACAGGGTCCATACATATTCTAGAGTAGTAAGATGTCGGGGTCATAAAACGCTCTACTCGCGAAGAAATCTGTGACATTTCCTGAGAATATTCCGAAGTTGAAAATAGTTGTCACTCCATAGAAAATTCATATACAAGTAAATCAAAAGACGTGATCCTTTCACTTTCCATTCCATTCATCGTCCGATACGACTTAACGTTAGATGGAATGGGTGAAATGATGCTCAAATGAGCCCAGGGTCCATACAGCTTAGAGTTACCCGACATTCGTCTTTCAGGATAAGGGAAAACCCCGGAAAAGCCTTTTCCAGGTAACTCACCCTGACCGAGATTCGAACTCGGGACCTCTTGAACGTGAGGCAAACATGCTACCCCCACGCTACCAAGGCGGGTCCTTTCACTTTAATATATACAATTGCTTACGATTTAGCAGCTAAAAGAATAGAAGTCATAGCAAAACAAAAGATAATTCCTGCTGCGACATTTAAACACGATATTTAGTTTTTTAATTAGCTGAAACCGAAATACTCGGCGCTGCCCGTAGTTTCGAATTTATTCCTATAGTGCGATCCAAATAAACCTGAACCATTTCAATAGACCATAACTTTGAAACCAATAATAGGACACACCTGCAACTTTGGGAGAATATAATACACAATTGGGAGACTACATTACACTATTTACATCTCATAGAAAATGTTGGAAGTGTCCTCCACCAGCATCTATACATGTTTGTACTCGTCTCACCACATTCTCTGAAGTTTTACGGAGATGATATCGAATTGAGAAGGTTATTTCCAGCAAGATGGAGCAACGTGCCATACATCTAATGACAGATTCAGATTCAGATTTTTATTCACCAAAAAATTCATACAAAACATAGTTAAGTCAAATATATTTACAGTATTTAAAAAAGTTTAAGAAATAACACAATTTTGCAAGGTTGAACCGAGGTGAAAATACAGATCAACAGCATTTGCTTTAACGACTGAGGGAAACCTCGGAAAACCTCAGTCAGGTATGGAACTCGTAACCAGTTTCTTTGATAATCGAATAATCTGAAAAGGTCTGTGGCTCCCAGATCGCCTGACCTAACCTCACCGGATTTTTCTTGTGGGAGTATCTAGAAATAGAGTACAAAAATAAGCCACGGAGACTTGATATTCTCAAGGAGTCCATTCGAACCGAAATAAGTAACACTGGCGAGGATACTCTCCGTAAATCTTCAGAGAATATGGTGAGACGAGTACAAACATGTATAGATGCTGGTGGAGGACACTTCCAACATTTTCTCTGAGATGTAAATAGTGTAATGTAATCTCCCAATTGTGTTTAGACCGAGGTTGCACTTGTCCAAGTGGACTACTTGTCCAGTAGTCTTCAACTTTTTGGAAATGATGGAAGATTAAATGATATATGTATAAAGCAAGAGTTGAAACTCATAGGACACACTATAAAGAACAACGAATAAATTAAATAAATAAAAACGTCAAGAAAATATTGTGTAAAAGCGCCGTTAAACAATACAATACAAATATCACAGAAGGAAATTTCTCGTGAAGTATGTCACAATACATAATTTTTTCATAGCTTTAATCAAGATTTAACTTATTATTTTTCTAGCCATTATTTGCAGAAATGCATCAAGAATAACTAACCTAAATTTGATTATCATTCATTGAACAGTTGTGTGGTTTATAGTAATATCATTTGTTAATTTACATAGCTTTCTAATAAGGTCCCAGGGCCCACATAATTACTAAAATTACCATGAAATAAATCCTGAAGTTAAATTATTAAAATAATTAAATGTTCCGATAGATTTAATGGTTTGAGAAGAGATATTTTAAAAACTAAATATCGCGTAATTAATACGTAAAATATGAAGCTATTAACAGTGAAGCAAACAAATATATACAAATATAACAATTTGTAACTTAAAACCACTTATAAGAAATGAAACTTTTCTTATAAATTGTTCGGGATCGCGATTTCATGGAAATTCTTCCACATCGTCAGCCGGAACCACAAACAAAACTGTTGTCATTGTTACAAACGCTATATGTTATATTCTTGTTAGTACTACCAACATCTGAAAAAACATAATAACATATTAACTTCCTTGACAACGAAGTTTGTTGACAGATGACGCGAGCAAGGGTTCGTGAAATCGATTTCAGCTAATTCAACTAATAAGAAAAACTAACATAAATTGCTTAAGTAAAGTTTTTTTTGTTACAAACAGTTATATTTGTATAATACTGTGACTTTGTGGGTTCGTGGAATAAAAAGTCCAATTACACCACTCAACAATGTTCTTTATTTCCACCGACTTACAGTTTAACACTTGCCAATTACACAAAATTACTTGCTGCACACAATTACAATTTACCAGTTCGTCCCTTACAACTTCACTTGTACTCGCGATTACATAAACTCCGGTACACCTTCACAGTTACGTACAGTCTTCCGTTGCACAATCCTTTCGTTCATTAACACGTCACTGACTAACATTGCCTTCTTACACCAAGAACTGTCCTCACTCACACACACTAACCAACTGATTGACCGACCCCTGACTGGCTGCAGCCCTTTTTATAAGCATCTCGCCGTCTTCTAGACGTTTCCAGATGATGAAAGATCCCGTAATTTCTGGAACCAGGTGGAAGAGAAACAGACCGCACAATTATTTTTCTTTCCCCAGTCGTCCCTGTCACCACTATAAGACAAACGAGGGGAGGGCGTAGCTAACATTGACCTCCCCCGTCTTCCGCTCCCAGCTGCTTTACAGGGTGTTCCAACGGTCGCGTTACACTGCTCCCTCCTCAAAGCTGTTCGCCCCGAACAGCCCCATCGTAGCGGGCGAGGCGGTCCAGGTGTACCACCAGCATCTGCTCGGAGTCTCAGCCAGAAGTAGCGCTGCCGTAGTTTGTGAATCATTCGGTTCGCTCCCAGGTGTCCTCCTGAAGTACCGGCGTGCACTTCCTCCAAGACTTCCGGGGCCTTACTCCGGGGAAGTACCAACTGTCCTCTCTGCGCCTTCCCATCGGGTGACTCCCATACCCGGAACAGCACGCCCTCTCTGGTCTTCAACGAGTCCCATTGGGCCCAGTGCGACTTGTAGGTGGCGCTCCTCGGTGCGATGTCCTCCCAGGTTGGTCTCGTCCCTGCGTCCACTTCCCTCAAGAGTGGCCCCAAGTCTGCGTCCGCCAGCTGCTCCCTCCTCAGGCCTGCGCTATCCCAGCCTTCAGCAGGCACTGCCACAACTACTCGGACTGCTGCGGCACGCTCCTTCTCTTCCACTCTTGTGCGCTCATGGCCGTCCTGGATCTGCGATAGGACACCTCCAATGTAATGGTCGCTAGCGTCGGTGTCCACAATGAAGGCGCCACCCGGTTGTGGGAAACCCAAAATTGGAGCACTGCACAGGGTCCCCTTCGGGTGCTGGAAAGCGTCTCCGGCGTCCTCCGTCCACACATAAGGCCGGTTTTCCTCCGTCAGGCGGGTGAGGGGTTTTGCGATGTTGTCGGCCTTTTCCTCTAAATCATTAAGGCGGTCGTCTACTTGGCCCATCTGCTTGCCCAGCTCCGTCACGTCATCCCTCACGCCGGCCAACTGTTCTTGAAATTTGGCGGCGAGAGCCTCGTTCGCCACCTTCATTTCCGTGGTCAGTTCGGCCATCTTTGAGGTCATTGTTGTGGCCAAGTTGTTGTTAGCCGTTTCTATTTTTGCATCGAGGTTTTCATTTGCCGTCTTCATTTGTTTCAACTCGGCGGTGAGGTTGTCGTTGGCCGTCTTCATTTGTTTCAACTCGGCGGTGAGGTTGTCGTTGGCCGTCTTCATTTCCATCATTTTCTCCAAAATCTTTTCCAATGCCGCGTCCATGGTTGTAATGTTCGGTGATGTTTTCCCGCTTCCTGACACCAGTGTGACTTTGTGGGTTCGTGGAATAAAAAGTCCAATTACACCACTCAACAATGTTCTTTATTTCCACCGACTTACAGTTTAACACTTGCCAATTACACAAAATTACTTGCTGCACACAATTACAATTTACCAGTTCGTCCCTTACAACTTCACTTGTACTCGCGATTACATAAACTCCGGTACACCTTCACAGTTACGTACAGTCTTCCGTTGCACAATCCTTTCGTTCATTAACACGTCACTGACTAACATTGCCTTCTTACACCAAGAACTGTCCTCACTCACACACACTAACCAACTGATTGACCGACCCCTGACTGGCTGCAGCCCTTTTTATAAGCATCTCGCCGTCTTCTAGACGTTTCCAGATGATGAAAGATCCCGTAATTTCTGGAACCAGGTGGAAGAGAAACAGACCGCACAATTATTTTTCTTTCCCCAGTCGTCCCTGTCACCACTATAAGACAAACGAGGGGAGGGCGTAGCTAACATTGACCTCCCCCGTCTTCCGCTCCCAGCTGCTTTACAGGGTGTTCCAACGGTCGCGTTACAATACTTATTGCTTCACTGTAAGTAGCTTCATTTTCTACGTAATTATTGTTTTATCTGCTACCCTATAGAAATGTATAGAAATAATATTGATATAATCAAAAGATTACACTTTCCAATTGCCTTGTATTTACTTGGAGTCATTTAAAAATATTACACAGGAGTTCATTAAATTTTTCAGAATACTACAAAGATGAAGCAAACGTATAGTAAAAATACCGATAAAATATTAAGTAAAAACACTATTAAATAACTAAAAAAGCCACAGTTTGTAAAGATGATTTCTTATAATGCAGCTCAGTGACTTCCACATTGGGGTATTTATTTTTATGTTGGCAATTTTCGAGCTACTACGATTAACGCTGTAAGATATGGACGGTCTTTCAAATTTTTCTAAGCTTTACATAAAATTTAATAATTGTGTGAAGAAGTGTGAAATTTTCAACTAAACGTAAGATAGTACGTTTAAAAAGTTATTTATATCAAGTTTGGTTGAAATCCGAGCAATTACATAGAAACACTGATTTTTATAAAACTTCTCCATTCCTAGCTACCCTTTATATCTAAAATCTTTTAAAAAGTTCCATTTTCTCAAAAATTGTTTTAAATATTTTGATAAAAACAGCAACTCTTTAAGGACACTTGGTAGTGATTTTAGATGGAAGTATGGATTTTTTGTCTTTTTGCTTAATATTGTTGCGAGCCATTGTTGCGACTGGCGCCGCGCCAAGAGACAGATAGTGCAGCACGGAGATAAAAAGCTTGCCGAAACAGATAAAGGTAGCTGACTGGAAGGTTCGCTTTCTGTTTGTTACAGAACATTCCATTCATTTCTGGAACAGTGAGTGGAAATATAAAAGAAGCCGTGGTTATTTTATCAGGACAGTTGAGATGGGATTCGATAATTGTACGCGTGCAGCTGTGATTTGAAAGTGAACTCTTTTGTTTACGTGCGCAGGAGTGACGTGAGATTGTGTTGGTTTATGTTACGTCAGCTTTCTGCAAATGGGTGTACAAACAGTGTCTTTCAACAGAAATAAAGCACATTTTCATTTTCTGAAAACTTGACCTTTAATTTTACGAACCCACAAAGTCACAATATGAATCTACTTAGTTTGGAGAACACGCCCATTATAAGGTTTTGTGTGTTTCTGGTAATTAAGTGTATTTAAATGGAGTTTTAAATTTGGCGACCAGGTAGAAAGGTTTTAAGGTATCTAATAGACAAATAGACTATTCTGTTTAACAGGTAAATTTTGAAATTGTACAAATAAAATCACGATATTCTCACCGGGATTGTTTTTAATCCATAGGAAACCTCTGCTCCACTGTTTCCACTATTAATGTCACGAAACAATAGATAGTGTAAATGGATACTTACAGACCATCACCTAGCTTACAGAGTGTGAGTCTTCCTTGCTGCCCTTGATTTGGTGAGGTAACTCTGTATCGAGTGGGAAGTTATAGGACACCTGTGATCTTTTTTTCAAGCTCTGTTGTCCTTCCATACCGGAAGGCCTCGTTCCGATTCCGAAAAGGCTTACAGGAACTTCCGGTGAATATTTATAGTTTGTATTCATGGATAAAGTAGGTAATGCCAGACTTTATCATCAAGGTTGACAACTGAAACGTGTACAAAGCGATTATTCAGAACAACAAGAAAAAACTTAACTAGAAGTAATCTACACTGTGAGAGTAATTATGTTATTTGTTTATTCTGTGATAAGCACATTCAGAGAAAAGTAAATTTATACTTAAGTACCTATATCTTTTCTATACTGCATGTTTATCATTTTTACAATAAGACAACAAATATTTTTGTAAAATATCAGACCATTCAAAAATAACAAGGAAGTGTTCTATTTACCATTGTGAATAATGTCATTAGTTAAATAATACCTGAATCTTTCCTGGCGATGAATATGCTCAAGTTGTTCTCGGGAAGCAAGTCAGGTGAAAAGACGATTAGAAATCGACGTTTCGGAAGTGTGCATCTCTACCATCATCAGGATATTTATTAAATGTTATAACCACAAAAGAAACACAGGATATAACACAAATATAAACAAAGAAAAAACGCTATCAAAACTCATATTACCGAACAAAAGATTTTTTTTTTGTAATTTACGTCATTTAACTTCTTTAAGTCGTATCGGACGATGAATGGAATGGGTGAAATGATGCTTAAATGGACCCAGGGTCCATGGAGCTTAGAGTTACCCGACATTCGTCTTTTTAGGTTAAGGGGAAACCCCGGAAAAACCTAATCCAGGTAACTTACTTTCACCGAGATTCAAACTCGGGACCTTTTGAACGTGTGGCAGACATCTACCATCTACGCTAGTGAGGCTGGCAAAAGACAGTTTTCAGTAAATTAAATGTCAGGTCAGGAGACGGCGTGAGTATAGAACATTAATTGGGTCAAAGAAACATAACTACTTAACTTGATTATCAAGTTGTGTAGATCTGTGCTTCTTAAATCGACGGATTTCCATTTTTACGGCCGGTTTCCAAGGGGAGCTGAACTGAAATCCAGCATCACGATTAAAAGTGCTCCTGTCAGAGGAAATGACCAAAGCCTCCTTAACTCTCCGCTCCCAGTAACTGTTGCATTTTGCCAAGATGTTCGTCTCCCGAAAATTGGCTCTATGGTCGTTATGAAAAGAATTCTCTGCCAGCCCAGACTTCTCAGGTTGCATTAAACGAATGCTCCGTTCAGGTTCGTTTATCCTGGTAGCGATGGTCCTTCCGGTTTGTTCTGTATACGCCAGAACACGGTGGAACACGGTCACGGTGACTGCAGTGACTCCATGCAACATTCAGCGAGTCGATGACATCATTCGTGGTGATAGCCGAGTAACAACAAGTGAATTGTGTCGTATTAGCTCCCTCAGTAAAGGCAGTGTGATGACGATTATTCAACAAATGAGTTATTCAAAAGTTTGTTCACGTTGGATACCAAGAATGTTAACCGCCCAAAACAAAGAAACAAGGAAAACAATGGCCTCCGAACACTTGCAGCGCTTCAATTTGGAGGGAAAGGAGTTTCTGGAAAAAATTGTTACTGGACACGAAACGTTGGTTCATTTTTTTTTTAATCTGATTCAAAGCGGCAGTCAATGGAATGACATCACACAACGTCACCGAAGAAAAAAAAATTCAAAACTCAGCGGTCGGCAGGGAAAGTTATGGCGGCAGTGTTTTGGGCCGCAGAGAGTGTGCTTGTGATTGATTTTTTGGAGCAGGGATGCACAATAAATTCTGTCCAATATGTGAGAACTCTCAAAAAGCTGAAAGCACGTCTTCGCCGAGTTCACCCAACAAAAACTATGGCGGATGTTCTTCTTTTGCATGGCAATGCAACATCACACACCAGCCGTTACACCACTGCAGAAATTGAGAAATTGGAATGGCAAGTCTTACCTCACCCCCCATACAGCCCTGACTTGGCACCATCAGACTTCATCTGTTCGGGCCACTAAAGGAAGCTCATCGTGGGATTCATTTTGAAGATGGGGAGGTTGTGAAAACGTCGGTGAGTCAATGGCTTAGGAAGCAAGACCGTGTGTTTTACCACACTGGAATACATGCCCTAGTTAAAAGGTGGACCAAAACTGTGGAAAAGGACGGAGATTATATTGAATAGTAACAAATTAATTGTCAATGTTTTAGTTTTCAAGCTATGTAAATTGGACTCAATTTTCTTGGCAATTAAAAGAGAAAAAAAATAGGAGGCATTACTTTTTGATCCACGCTCGTATGTTGAGGAGAGCGAAAGAAGAGAAACTGAATGTTTTCAGTTTTCCAAAGTAAAGCACAAATTTCCCTAATGTGAAAACCTTCTTCATAACATGATACGACTTTACATTGAGATTTAGCTTAAAACACGCCTGAATCGTTAAACAAACCTGTTTAATGCATTTCATCTTGAATATTATTTATTTGAAACTTAAAGGTATAGCTTTGCAAACTCATTGTACTGGATTTCACAATTCTGTTACGAGTATTATCTTTTGGCAGTTTCAATGCAGGTGCGCGATATTTTTGTGCTGGTGTAAAGGTTTATTTCTTTCGCTAATAGTAATACTTGAGGGAGGGGTTACTAATTAAATTATTGATGGTGTCAATTGTCCCGCTGCTAAGCAGGAATTTACTCCCGTAAGATTTCCTTTATTTGTGTGTGAATCTACTGACACAAAGCTTTTGTTTCGCCTAGGGAACCGCAAAATAGTATGTGTTTGGCGAATTTGTTGCAGCATATGTTGCGATGAATTTCATTTTGTTATAGTGCATTTATAGTGAATTTTAAGAGCCATTTTACTAAATTTGTTTATTTCTAAGTGTTAACTCAGCAAAATTTTAATGCCTATTTAAGTGTCTATTTTGCTAAGTTTTAGTGCTTTTTGCGTGCCTATTTCACACACTTTTATGCCCGGTTTCACCAACAAATGTTAAGACTTAACACGAGTTTAGCAATAGTGACACAAAAATTGCATTTCACCAACACGTGTTAGCGTAACACTCGTGTTAAAACTCATGTTAAACTAACAAGCCGAATTTCTAATGTTAAGTCCTTAACAATTGTAAATAGTCAAGATGGCGAGCATGAACTCAGCTGTTGATGTCGATTTGCTATATTTAAGACCGTCTAAATGGCATTCGCAATAGAGTACGGCCTATGAGGAGAAATGATTTTGAGGAACTATCCGAAGAAAATTGTTTTACGGAGGTATAGACTGTCGAAACATGTTGCTATGAAGGTTACTGCGGAAGTACAAGAGAGGTTAGAACATGCATCGAAAGGAATATGCCGATCTCGCCTTTGCTTCAAGTATCAATAACCTTGCGATTTTATAATTCACTGAATTATGTGGATAATACATTGTTCACCTCCCGTCTTGAAACGTTTAAGGCACTTGTTGTTCGCACCTCGTTTTAAATTTACGTAATAATGAGTTAGAATATACATCGAAAGGAATATGCCAATCTCGCCTTTGCTTAAAGTATTGATAACTTTGCGATTTTATAATTCACTGAATTATGTGGATAATACATTGTCCATCTCCCGTCTTGAAACGTTCTAGTCACTTGTCCTTCTTCGCTCCTCGTTTTAAATTTACGTAATAATGAGTTAGAATATACATCGAAAGGAATATGCCGATCTCGCCTTAGCTTCAAGTATTAATAACTTTGCGATTTTATAATTCACTGAATTATGTGGATAATACATTGTTCACCTCCCGTCTTGAAACGTTTAAGGCACTTGTTATTCGCACCTCGTTTGAAATTTACGTAATACTGACATGTTGTTTGGTGCTTGTAGTAGTGACACATGCATTTGAATTAAATTCGTTTCCAATATTTACCCCGCGACATCTTTCTCTTTTACATTCACTGCATCCGTCCTCTAATTTTCCACGATATCCTTACACTTCGTCACCATTTCAATTAACAATTCTTTCTCCGTCGATGAGAAATTTGTCTCACGGCTTTATTTATGATTTTGTTCATCCGCCATTTGTGCAGACGAAAATGAAATCAAAAGCGCATCGGAGTACGTTCAGAAAATCATCCATAGCCTTCTATAGCTGAGATATTTACAAGTTTCTTGGCGTTAACACAGGTTTGTTAACATTTTAAGAAAACAGGTTGGTGAAATGCAAGAAATTTAACATTAGTTTTAGCGCTGTGACAATTGCTACGTTACATTTGTTAACGTCGATTTTAACATCTGTTGGTGAAATCGGGCATTAGTGTCTGTAAATCCTCTCCCTAGATATGACTTAACGTTGGAGGACGTAAATTCAAAACATGAACTCTACGCCAGTCAAAGAAGGATGCGGTCGCACGAATAATCAAGTGACGGTCAGTGCATATCCAAATTTAGCCAAGCTAAACTTCACTGCTATGAACAGCTTAGTTGTGATGTCAAGACTAATCAAATCGGCATTTTGAAGAAGAAAATTCTGTCATAACTTTATGACTCATAAGTTGAAGTCAGAACAAAAGAATCTCTCGTCAACACGGAGCAGTAGCCAACTAATTAAATCAATGTTCCCCTTCTTTCCTGTGGAAGGACATTACCTCACTAGGTCGGTGTCACCTGACACTTTGCCAGCTTCATATTGAGTAGGAGAGAGAGAGAGAGCACTTCATGTACCTTTTAAGTCGCCAGCTGAAAGTTTAATTGAGCTATTATATGAACCGTTTCAAGGTCTCGTCACAACATTATTCAGAGGTTTAATTGTACACAAAGCATTCGGTTTTATTTCTTTAAGAACAGGTCAAGATCATTTAAAACACAACTAGCTGTTTTTTGTCATTTTCAGGTACTGCAATAACAAAGTCTCGGTATTTTCCAATTCAAATTGTTTATTGTAAACTTTACTGATGAAAAGCACATTTGATACCAAATGTCGGTCTGTTTGGGTGGCCCAGTGGCTAGTCCCCAGATCACAAGGTCATGGGTTCAAAACCGGTATAAATCTACAGCTTTTAAGTCTCATATCAATAAATTTACCCTTGGTAGCGTGGTGGTAGCATGTCCGCCTCGCGTTCAAGAGGTCCCGAGTTCGAATCTCGGGGTTTTCCCTTATCCTTCAAGACGAATGTTGGGTAACTCTAAGCTCCGTGGACCCTGGACTCATTTGAGCATAATTTCACCCAATTCATTCACCGTCCGATATGACTTAACGTAGGAGGACGTAAATCACAAAAAATGAATGTAAAAAAGAACAAACGGTCAAAATACCGGCTGCACTGATGATCCTGCCAATATGGGTAACGTCTTTTGGCCCGCACAGAAGTGCTTAAAGTAAGTATGCGTGCGCGTGCGTTTATGAACAAGATAATTCAAGAAAAGAGTTGATTAAATACCATAATTTTTATTTAAATTCGTATCTTCCAAGATATGACACGAATATCTTAAAAAGCATCCTCCCCGCCCCAAACTATGTACCTTTAACGTGGAAAAAAATTTAGATTATTATTACTTTCTCGAAAATCACTGCAAAATATTCTCTCCAACCTAATTCAGTATACTTAATTGAATTAAAACCAATATATGCAGGTATAGTACTTCATAATGTAAAACATTTTCAGCATATTCAATTTATAGCTTTAACTGGTGTATGCTTAAGGCGGGACGTCCGAGAAAATGTTCAAAAAATATAATTTTTTTTATTGTTTTGTAAAATAGTATATAGTATTAGCTATCAAGCACCAAAATATTATGACTGTACGTGGTCTGTAGGTACCTTTAAAAAATTAAATGCCCTAGTGTTGCATAGTAGCATAGTAACAACACATAGTCTTCCTTCATCTGTCTTGGAATCTATAAAGCCCAGCTACCAATTCTTAGCACCCCCAGACTTGCTAAAACTGTCTCTATGGAGAGACACAAAACCCAAATGAAAGCCTCAACAGTTTGATATGGAAAAGGTGTCCCAAAACATCATTTGTGTCTTCCGTAGTGGTGAAAATTGCTACATTTGATGCTGCAATAGTGTTTAATGATGGGAATGTTGGCAGAAAGAAAGTTATGCATCAGTTAGGATATCAACCTGGTGTGTTTATGGAAACAATTTTGCAGAGTATCGACAACATTTGCATCGCTGGTGCAGAAAGAGCTATGAAATTAATGCAGAAAGAAGCAAGACAGAAGAGGAATTTAAAAAGAAATGCTGAAGAAGACCAGAATGAGGATACAGACTATGGATATGGGAAGTTCTGACTTAAAATTAAAAGCCAAGCTGGAAGATACTTATTGTATTTTTAATTGCCTTTCCCCGTAACTTGCATTTTCTACAACTTCAACCCATTTTTCTCTCAAAGTTCTTCATCTACAGTGATGACATTTAGCACACAGCTTTCTTATGCCACAATGAACATTTTGTTGGTTCTCGAATTTAAGGTTAAGCTGCAGATGGAATGTGATGGTACAAAATATATGAAATTATTCTAATTTTTAAAGGATGCATATGATTAATTTTTTTTTTAAAATTGTATACAACTTCAATAAGAAATATAAATCCAACAAATTCAATTTTAGTATGTTTTAAAATAACATACCAAATTTCAGAATGATAGCATATGTGAATTTTGAAAAAAAAATGGGCTTAAGTTTGTAAATATGTCTGCATAGAGAAAGAATTTATAGCATTTGTTGTAAACAATTGAAAATTATGAAAAACGTTGTGCATATTAACTGTATTATCTTAAATGAGTATACTAATTTTCACTTCTCTAACTTGAAAACCTTGGATGTTATGGATATTTATGTAAGACCCTGAATATTTGCATACGTCCCCCCTAAAGACAAAATGAAATGCAGGATATCTTGAATTTTCTGAAAAAGTGTAAAGTACTCTTCATTCAGAATTACTTTTCCGTAACTGTTAAAGCACAGGAGCTGATCGCCTGGCATCTAACTCTTGCCGCTTTGGTGAAAGCCAAGCGGTCTAACCGTTTCCTCCAATATGAAGTATTTGTTTTATGTCTTGGTAAATGTCTTTCAAAGCCAGCACATGGTGACCAACTCTAAAATGATTTGACTTTCACTAAGCCTATTCCTTCTATTTCCATTGTACCTATAAGGAAATACGTAATGGATCAGTTTCTGCATAGTCCTAACATGCAATGGATAAGATAGCTTTGTAAGAAAAGGGTTTTCAACAACACTCATCCCATGTTTGCTTCGTGTGGTCTAGGGATCCAGGGATTCTATTTTTATGAATTTTACTATTCCCTATTGGTGGTTGGTTCATACTAAAATAGTGAGATTTGGTGATTTGCGAAATTAAAATATAACAAAAGTGGATGCAAGTTCTAACGCCACATAATACGAGATTAATCAGGCTAGCCACTTAAAGATTATAAGGCATAGGAAGTTCTAAGCAGTAAAACCAGGACGAAAGGAAATAAGCTTGAACTATCACTACATTATAGGCAATGAAGTCGTAGATAACCATCTTTTGTTGTGCACTCAGGTAGGTTTTTACCTGATCGTTGCCTCTCTCATTTGTCTCTTTTGTAGTGGAATGGTTTGAGTGCAAATAACTTGAAGCCAACTGCTTAGCAATTCCTATAGCCAGTGATTAGGTACAACAAATGGCAGCGTTCACGCATTGTAATTGTATAAAAGAAACCCTCTATTGTTTTTTATTTTTTCTTGGGTAATTTAACTTTTGTTTGTTGGCATTAAATCTAGTGTCGATACCTTTGTCTGGACAAAAAATAGTCGTTAAGCTAAATTCAATTACCGACATGTTGTAAACATTCTTGATGTTTCAGACTGAAAAATTCAATGCCATAGCCGGGATTTGAACCACGGATCTTCTGGTTTCCATCCAGCCGCACTACCATTGTGCTACTATGGCCAACGTGCCGACATGACATTAAATTCTCCAACTGATTCGTATTTTCCCGGTAAACCACTTAGGAGTTCTCATAAACACATGAGACATCTACCTTAATGGCGACTTACTACTTGTAAGTACTTTAAGGCCTGGGCTTTATATAGTAAACCACTATTAGGTTAATTAATGGAAATTAATTATTCTGTCACACTGTCCGTGTGTAGGCTAAATTGTGGAAACGGCTATGGCATTGAATTTTTCAGTCTGACTCTACGTTTCCACAATTTAGCATACACACGGCCAGTGTGAAAGAATAATTAATTTCCATTCTTGATGTTACTAAAAATCAAGCAATGTATCCCAAATTTTATCGCTATCTGGAATATTAGCAGACCAAAGCAGGTCAAGATCGACCGCAAACCGCTGCATCGTCTGTCTCCATCCCCAGTGGACATTGGTGAAGGTGACATGTTGGCAACACACGACTCCCTTACTTCCCTCAGCCTAGGCGGGATTGCTGAATCAGAGGATAGTGCACTTTTTTCCCTGATAATCGACCTCAAGTAGCAAAAGGAAGAAAATAATTATTTTCCAAATGTAGATACTTTGAGGGCAGTTCACGAAGTATGCGTGCTGGGAAGTTTGTTTCATGCACAAATTTGTTTTTCAACACTGATCTGTTCTAAGGGTATAAACTTTTCCCAAAGTTCCTGCCATTTTAACCTCTCTAAAAACAGTAATATTGTCGAGCTCTGCAAAATACTGTGACTTTGTGGGTTCGTGAAATTAAAAGTCCAATTGCACCACTCAAAAATGTCCTTTATTTCCACCGAATTACAATCAAAACACTTGCCGATTACACAGAATTACGTAATGCACACAATTACGATTCACCAGTTCGTCCGTTACAGTTCCACTTTGCTCTCGCAATTACGTACACTCCTCCGATGTACTCACACAGTCTTCTCGTCCGTACACTAGCACGGCGCTCCTACGCTGCTCACCAAGAACTGAACTGAACTGAACTTTCCTCCAGCCTGACGCGTTGCTTATATAGGACCAACTGGCCAATCTAGAAGGTTCCGGATTAGATGAAATATCCCGTATGTTCGAGAACTCAGGGGAAGGGGAAAGAGACGGCACAGTGGCCCGCAATCCCTCTCCTAATCATCCCTTCAGTTAGTGACAGGAGACAAATGGGTAGGCGTGGTCAGAATGTTTCACGTCTGACCCTACTGCCGGACGTAGGGTGACAATACACATCTGCCTCGATAATAGCCTCAGTTTATCTAAGTATACATTGTCAATTAATTGTTCTTCCACACAAGCCGAGAGTGTAGGGCAAGGTAGAGTTAGACTAAAAGTGCAAAGCCATAGCCGGGATTTGAACAACGGATCTCTGGAGAATTTAATGTAATACTAATATGTTACCATGGTAGCACAATGATTAAGAGCAACAGGACGCATACCGGGAAATCCGTGTTTCAAATCGCGGCTACGGAATTCAATTTTTCAGTCTGACTACCTATCCTAAGTACTTATGGCTCCAAGAGCCATTTCTTGATGTTTAGGAAGACATGTGAGGCAAATATAGGGGATGCAGCCACAATTCACAACGCAACTCATACTGTTTCTCGACGGCAGTACTGAATGACTGTGCTGGTGCGTCGTCGTGGTAAAACACTTCTGCAGCCGTGTCTCTTTCAGCTTCAATTGGGCCAGTACCTTACTAGTTCCCGTAGGTGCGGGCGCTGCAGATTCCTAGCATTCGTAGTACGATACTTCTGACGTTAAGGTCTGTTTAGTTAACGCGTGTGCAGTTCGGAGTCAAAGGAACCTGAGCCTCCGGCCCACTAATGACCGTCATAAATCTATCTCCACACTTCAGAAATGGAGCACTGTTGTTGAGGACAAATAGCAACCCAGATGTTCTCGAAGTGACAGTTGCATGTGTGCTCCACGTGGAGTCTCAGTTGCCAAAGTTCCAACTTACAGTTGATCTGCTACATTACGTGCAGAAATTCGTTGTGTGTCACGATGTGGAGGCCGTAGGAGGGAAATGCAGTGGTAAATGCAAATGAAGTACTAGATAAACTTCAGTCACGTGAAAATAATCAAAGTAATGACAATAGTGTGAATAACTGAGCCGAGTTATATTACTGGAAAATCCTCAAAAAAACAAAGTTATAACGGGAACTGTTTCTAAGCAAATTCAAGCGCTTGTTTTGAACATATATAAATATGTGCTGACAAATAATCTTGGTGAGGGGTCGTGCAATGAACCTGATGATAAATTCTGAGTATTCACAGAAATACAGTAAGAAATATTGTGACGAAAGGAATACCAAAGACGCCGATTAAGTGTGAAAACAAAAGGAAACGTTTCTCTAAAGTAGATAATTTCACATGCGATTTAATTCGTCGAGAAATTTATAGATTCTATGCAAAAGGGAGAGCGCCCACCTTAGACGAATTGGTTGCACATTTGCAAGAAATTTGTGATTTTCCTTATGGGCACTGCACTTTGCTCGGCCTCCAAAAGGAGCTGGGTTTTAAATACCGCACTTTGAATAAGATAAGGGTTATTATGGAATCCAGTAGAATTGTACCTTGGCTATATATAAGGAAGTTTTGCAGTAATGGACATAAGATAATTTATTTAGACGAAACCTCGTACGATACCCATGACGTATTGAGAAGGGTGACAACCTTGCAGAAAGGTCTGCAAGAAGAAGGGTCTGTGTTGTAAAACGATTATAAGGGTTCGTCAAAGGCAGCGGCCATCGTGCACACCAGTTAACTAAACAGACTCTACTAGAGGAACCTCGAGCCCAACATTCGAGGCCCTGCGTGTTGGGAGTTGTTCGGATTGGGTTGGACTCGAGAGGGCGGTGGTCTTCGATACCAGTGGGAAATCGGGGATGTCTGTCTTCAGACGGGGTTGAGTGAAGCCTTAAGTTCCCGGGTGGTAGCTTGCAGAGCTAGTAGTCGGTGTGCTTGTTAGTCTCTAGGTCTTGCCATACTGGAAAGACCCCCCCAGAGACACGCCGGCGCCCTTTTTGGGGGTATTCTCCCGGGTATTAGAGAACGGGCAGTATGCATCCATGTAGATGCTCTCGCCCTTACAGTACCTTACTAGTATTGTACAGAAGTCAATGAGTATCACACCCTTGCAACATTAAATATAGTCACCACTACTTATTCGGCCTATGGAACTGTCTTGCCTTCTTTGGATAAGATTCTCCACAGCCAACCCATTTTTTGATTGTTGCTTTGTTTCCCGAGTATAGTGATCAATCCAGATCTCATCAATGATGACATCTCGATGCAAAACTTTCTTCGGATTTGTCTTAAGTAGAACCAAAACTGCTTGGAAGTTGAAAGCCGCACTATAATTAAAATAATTAATGCATTATATTCGTTTTCATAGAAAATATGCCGAAGGACTGCACTTAGTTTTAGGTTTCACATATTTTTAATTACACTAGTCGACAAGGTGTTCTTCACAAGAAATCTGATTAGTGAATCTAGTGTATCTTTTCATACTGAATTCAGATATGTAGTCAGAATTTTTCCATAAGGCACAGTTTTTTTTGTGACCGCTACTTTTTAAAATAGGATTTTAGCGTTTTCTTTGACTTGTTATAGGAACCTTTACCTCATATTTAGTGATTTTATCCAAGCTTTATGTAAGGGAATGATTTGTAATATGCTGAAGAATCATAAAACAAGGCTGTGCAGGTTCATTCATGTTTGGATATGTACCGACCTGTTCATCTGGTTGTGTGATGTGTCAATATTGTGTGAGTGACTGTGAGTTTGTTCAGTAGTGAAATATTTCCTTCCTTTCTTTTCGAAAGTGTATTATGTATGCAGTGTTTTAGTGCTTTGTTTTTCCGTCATGCCAAGAAAGTGTGTAGATCATGTAGACAGTTTCTGCTATATTTGTGATGAGCTGACCTTCAAGTCTCAGAGGCAAAATTTGACCCCACTTGTAAAGAAGTGTTGTCAAATTAAATTTAAAGGGAGTCGATGAATGACACTAAACAACACTTACTTTTAAATTTTTCCGAAACATGTTTGAGACTTTGCCTCCATCCTCGACCGGCCATCAACTGCTTCTCATTGGTGTAGTTGACAATATTTTGTCATAGGTCTCCTCTGTCAACTACACCAATGAGAACCAGTCAACGGCCGGTTGAGGATGGAGGCAAAGTCTCTGAAACATGTTCCAGAAAAATTTAAAAGTGTTGTTTAGTGTCATTAATCGACTCCCTTTAAATTTAATTTATTATAAAAGCACTGTTTTCAACACTTCCAAGAAAGGAAGTGCTGTCAACTTTACTTGGCTGTCAGGCTGGTGATTTTGATAAGAGCTGGGCACCAAATACATACTGTGTTTCGTGTGTTGGATTGCTGGCTGGGTGGAAAAATGGTACACATCATATGCCATTTGCAATTCCTATGATTTGGAGGGAATCGAAGGATCATTTAAGTGATTGTTATTTATGTTTGACAAATATAAAAGGAATCGCATCTAAAACAAAACATACAATTAAGTATCCGAATTTGCAATCTGCAATAAGACCTGTCTTATAGAATGAACAGTTCCCTGTACCAGTATATGCAGATACGACCTTAGGTGATAACTGATTCTGACCTAACTGAAACTGAAAATACTTCAGATGAAAATAAAAATGATCCTACATGTGAAGCCAATAACTGATCATCAGAACATACTTTCCCAATCAGAAAGACCTTAATGACCTGATTCGGGATTTAAATCTGTCTAAACGGCAAGCTGAATGTTTAACTCCAGACTCAAAGGGTGGAATCTACTCCAAAAGAAGTAAGAATATGTAGTTATCGTGGCCGCCATAGTGATTTCAAGGACTGCTTCTCTGAAGAAAATGGTATAAAGCTATGGGATGCAACACGTCTTTAAGAATTCACTTCTTGGACTCTTACTTAGATTTCTTCTCCTAAAATCTTGGAGCTGTCAGCGATGAGCAAGGTGAGAGTTTTCATCAGCAAATTTCTACTATGGAAAAGAGTTACTAAGGCAAGTGGAGTTCCAATATGCTGGTTGACTACTGTTGGACCAAGAAGAGAGACGTTCCAGAGAGACGTTGCCCGAAAATCACTACCTACCACTTTCTACGTAAGTCAGAATAAGTAGTTAGAATTTTGAGTTAGATAGCTAGTTACAGATTTTTTTTAAATATTATAAAAATTCAAATCAATATCACACAAAAATCCTGCCTGATGGGGAAAAAACTAAAATTATATTTGAATTTAGCACAAAAAAATACTTCTAGAAAATGTTATTTTAATTCTTGTGAACGAAAAAAGGTTCATATTTGTCAACTAGTGTTACCAATCGCGCTTAAAAAAGCTGACGTAGAATTGACTTAATTTTGACTTAATTTAAGTGTTGCTAAACGTTTTTTAATTTCGATACAGAGATGCTCTGCTTTAAGGAATCAGGCTATTTATGTGGCAAGTCCTTAGCAAGTTCGATATTTCTGTTTCGCAACTTAAGCCATTGGTATCAATGCCATTTAACTTAATTGTTCCGTTTTTCAATGTTATTTCCTCTTCATGGTTTCCTGACACTTTTCAAAGAAAATGTAAGTATACCTCTAATTGTGTTGTCTTCAAGGAAACTTTTATTCAAGAAAGCAGGTCAGTTGGAAATTCTGGAAACGGGTTCACCGTTCCTAAAGGCGAGTCTTATTGAACAAAAGATAGATCCACAGGGGAGCTTGATGGTCAGAGCAGTCAATTTGTTCACTGTATTTGTGCATCAAAGCATTTGACAGGAAATAAATTGCCCTTTGCTTACTCACCCGTATAAAAGTGATTGGCAAACTAATTGTCAATGCAGTTCTAGATATGGGTAAATGCTTTTTGTTGAATGTGGTCAGTTTGTGGTCAAGATGGAATACTGAGCCTAATAAGACCTATTTAATTTTGTTTCTAGGACTGCAAAGAAGCTGTTAAAATACATATATTAGACAATTTATCACATAATCTAGGCTTGTTTATTTAGAAGTGACTTTATTTTATTTATATTCTATATCCATAAATCAAGTACAAAACTACTGTGAATAAGCTGAAAGAGTAGATAAAGTTAGCTATTTTTTATTCTTTAAAGAAAAATACAAGTCTTAATTTCTCAGATAATTTCCATGTTGAAGATCTCCTATTTAGATCTTGCGGAACCACCTCTAAATATATATTTTACTCCAGTTCTTGGAATTTTTCAAGAGTGAATTACGTGTTTAGATGTAATTATTACATTATTTATTATACAAATGAAGTAATCCTGTTTTACCAGTAAGATATGTTAGGGTTCTAGCTACAAAAACACAAATACAAAGATCAAAATAACAGAACATGATAATAACATAGGGCAACAATGAAAATATTTCTGGCTTAAAAATAGTGAATTTACATGTATTTCCACCTGTTGAATTAAAAAATCACCATAAAAATGATAGATTAGCTCTTGTTTTTAAGATAAAGTGACATTTCATATTTTAGAGTGAACATTTTAGATTTGGGGGGAATTTTTTTTGGGAGTTGGCACACCTGTCAAATAACAAAATACAATCAGAGAGAAATTTTGGAAATTAAGTGATGCAAAAGTTAAGGAAGGCATTTTTGTCGGACCACAAATAAGAGAACTTGTAAATGATCCTGCATTTGATCAAATTTTGGAGGAGAAAGAAAAGGAAGCTTGGGAAGCCTTCAAGGGTGTTGTTCGTGGATTTTTAGGCAACAAAAGATGTGACAACTACAAGCATTTGGTGACAGTACTCCTGCAAAAATAACATAACCTTAGATGCTACATGTCTCTTAAGATTCATTTTCTCCACTCCCACTTAGAGTGTACCTACACTTTAAGATAAGGCTACACTGAAAATTCGCCGAAAATGTTTAAAATCATGGAATTTTCTCTTTTGGCATTTTTGGTAGCTTAGGGTTTGTAGTTATAGATGACGTGCTATTTTTATCATTTGCACCACTTTAGGTCATCACGTAACAATTTTAAGAGACCTTTAACAATCGTTAAAAGTAACAATCATGACTTTAAAATTCATTTTCCGAGAAACTTTTTTCTAACGCTTTTCAGTATACAAAATGCCCCACGCGTCAAAGTTTTCCATTTCACTTGGCAAAACTTATAGCTTAGCTCCACAATATGTAAATAAGAAACTTCACATTCCCTTTTTTGTTAATGCTCATGGTTTGAAAAATATATGGTGTTAAGTAATAAATTAGGTTAATATTTTCAAAATTTTGAGAGCTAACACGTGGGAAATATTTTAGAACGAATGCTACAAGAGTATTCCAAAAAATAACAATGTGGGTCTTTTAAAATTGCTCTGTACTAGCCAAAATATTCAACTTAACAGCTCAATTTTTTGACACATAGAACATTTTAAATTTTTACAATATTTTCACAAAAAATAATTAATAATTAATGAATTATTTGATGTAGCAACACAAAAATTTGCATGTTAGTTTAAAATGATACTCTAATTATGTGGCTAAATTTTCATAATGATAGGTTTATTATTATAGAATTTGGAATTTTCAGTGTAGCCTTGCCTTAAGGCCAGTCAACCCAATTTACTAATTTATTTATTTCTTTGTCCTTTTGTTTCTGTGTTCTTTTGTTTCTTTTTTTTCCTCTCATTCCGCTGTTTTCTTCGACTGCAGGCAAAAGTTTTGTTAACTTCCATGAATTTTAGTATTTTCTTCTAATTTATTTTCTTCTCTACCACAACTGCTGGATTTCTTTGATACAGAGAACATATTTTCTTAAAGTCTTAGGCTTCACAGTAACCAAGGATGGAAATTACAATGAGGAACAAAACAGCACTTTTATTCACAGTAGCCAGGTAAAAAGAATGGGAAAAAATTCATCGCTGACCATCTACATTTTGCGTATTAGAATGTCATTTGTTTTTAACTATCCAATAATATTTTCTCACATGCCAATATAATACAGGTTAGCCAACATCAAAATCGAATAAAGCAAACTTTTTTCTAAATGCACTCAATAGATCTAAGGGAGAGAGTATCTGAAGTCAGGACATAGATTTGTGAAAATGTTCTTTGACTTCATTTTTTTCAGCTTGCGAATAGAGCTAAAGTGCTTGTTTAACATCACGGCCTCCCTAATTAATTTCTGAAGAGTCTAATATGATGCATAATATGCATTGAATATGCCACGTTCCGGGAACGAGAACCGGAAGTTGGAACAAGCCTTCTTTACCTTTCTGAAACCCGGAAAATTCTCCGGTCTATTGTGAACATTCATATTAGTACATATATTTTAACTTTGCTATTCGATACGGTTACCGTTCTTAATTGAGAACCAACCTAAAACGTTCTACGTAAAAAAAGGAAAGTACCGTCCAATTGTAGTCTGAAATATCCCGGAACTGAACTTATTTTGTGCATGGCGATTATAAACGTTAAGAACAGAAATAGTTGTTGAAAAGTAAATTACTATTTCTGTGGTATTTTAAAGTTTGAAATACATATAAAATAAATGAGTATAATTTTCATATTTTATACCTCTCTCCCAAGCGAAAATAAGTAACCTGTAGTGTTCACTTTATATTTACCGACAGTTTTGAAGTGCGTTGGTAATATGCTATAAAATGTTTGGTGATAAGTTATTTTACATTTATATTTGTATCACAATTTTATCATGTGAAAGTTATGTTTTCTGTTCTAGATATGTTCTTCGCCTCAATGGTTTATCTATCCTACTATTATCATGCACTGCTGATTTTCTTGGTAGTCTCCGATAAAAATAAAGAATATGCCAGCTTATCAAGTTTAAAGGGAAATTTAGTATTCAAGGACACTTGGTAGTGATTTTGGATGAAAATATGGATTTTTAGCTTTCTGCTTTATATGAATCTATATAGTTTTGAGAATATGCACATTATAAGGTTTTGTGTGTTTGTGGTAATTAAGTTTATTTAAATGGAGCTTTAAATTTGGCGACCAGGCTATCACGTTCTCTTTTTACTCTGCATTTTCTTTTCTGCTTATAAGAAGCAGAATTATTTAGGGGATGAGCACTTAAACGGTTTTCTAAGGATGCAAGAAGCCAATGTACGAGGGCTGTTCAATAAAGAACTATCATAACTGTTTTCGGTCATAATTTTTCGCCCTAAAACTCAATCTTTTTATATTCTGTTAGCTTAGTGTGAAACAAACACGTCGTAGTAGTTTCATTGTTGGTACTCCTGGTTTCCGCCTGTGAGAACCAGGCAAGTTCAGACATATTCAGTAACGCCTACCGCTGCAATGGAGGTAACATGCAGTTAAAGTTGATGTTAGAGGAAGATCCGGAGTTTCTTTCAAACGTAATCTCTGCTGATGAAACTTGGCTACATCATTTTGATCCTGAGAGCAAATAGCAAAGCTTAGTGTGGAAATCTCCTTCATCACCAACCCCCCAAAAAGCAAACGTGGTTGCTTCTGCTGGGAAAGTTATGGTCATTTCATTCTTTGATATTCATGGAATTGTTTATCAGCATGTTGCATGTTGCATGTTACATCAGTAACTGGATAATACTATAGGTATGTCCTGAAAATATTGCAAGTCCATATCAGGCGCAAAAGACCACATTTCCGTGAAGCAGGCTGGATGCTGCACCACGATAATGCGCGGCCGCATATTGCCAATGTTGTTACTGAGTTTCTTACAAAAATCAAAGTGAAGTGCATCCCTCACCCTCCCTATAGTTCGGATTTAGGCCCATGTGACTTTTTTCTATTCCCTAACTTAAAGAAACGCCTTCGTGGGAGGCATTATCCATCATCAGAAGCAGTGGTGAAGGCTGCGGTGGCGATTTTGAAGGATATCTCAAAAATAGTTTCCAGCATGTCTTTAAAGACTGGCAGAAACGCTGGGACAAGTGCATTGCATACAGGGGAGACTATTTTGAGAAGGACCATCAGAATTATGAGGATGAGTAAAGGTATATTTTCAACAAAAAATGTGATCATTATTTATTGAACAGCCCTCGCATGTGGACATGAGGTGCAAATGAAAAAGCTAGAGTGTGTTGGACACGTACAAAAGGAATGGGCAGAAGACTTAGAGAAAAGAAAAATAATATGCAAGGGTATGTGATCGTCCTCAAAACCCAAACGAGAGCTTCAATCACCTAATCTGGGTAAGAGTTCCAAAATCTGAGTATGTTGGCAGTAAAACTATTACATTTGATGTGATGGATGCTCTGATATGTTTTAATGATAGTGCTACTAAAAGGGGAGATGCATATAGGAAAATTGGACTGGAACCCTATTTTAATTTTGACCGTGCTATTGGGGTATGCCATTCCAAAAGAATTTGATATTTTCTTGAGGTTTATTGAGAAAAACGCGACAGGGCTTTGATGTCCGGACCGTATGTTCATCCCTTAGCTTGGTTAGAGCGAGTGGACGGAAACTGGAGGAATTGTGGGTAAAATCCCAGCTTTTACATTTGAATTTTTCGGTCTGATTTTTTTAAACATAAATTTATGTAAAACATTTCTATAGCACAGTCTTTGCATACTATATGTTCAAGTATACCTTCCCAAATAATATCTGATAGATTTGTTTGAAAATTTGCTATTCTTAATTTTCCTTTTCGTCACATACCACGAATAAAAATTTGAATGCAATTTCCGCATTACTTGTAACGGCTGCTTAAGGAATACATTTTACGTAAAGGTACTTAAGTGGATATGTAAATATCCATAGGCAAAGAGAGAGAGAAAGAGAGAGAGAGAGAGAGAGAGAGAGAGAGAGAGAGAGAGAGAGAGAGAGAGAGAGAGAGGAAACAGAGAGAAGAAAGAGAGAGTTGTATGGTTATTTAAAACAAATGTTTATGATTAAGGCTTCACGGGTGATCAGCCGCGTCAAATTTAAGAAGATCGAGTTTTCGGCCATTTTACACTATATGGCCTTCATCAGGAATGGAGGCAGTCACCTTCGTGAACAATTATTTTGCAGAGAAGAACGCCGAGTACTATTTGGACGGGTTGCAGAGATGGGAACATCGCTGGGAGAAGTGTGTAGAGTTACAAGGAGACTATGTTGAAAAACGCCGAGTACCATTTGGACGGATTACAGAGATGGGAGCATCGCTGGGAGAAGTGTGTAGAGTTACAAGGAGACTATGTTGAAAAACGTCGAGTACTATTTGGACGAGTTACAGAGAGGGGAGCATCGCTGGGAGAAGTGTGTAGAGTTACAAGGAGACTATGTTGAAAAACGCCGAGTACTCTTTGGACGGGTTACAGAGATGGGAGCATTGCTGGGAGAAGTGTGTAGAGCTACAAGGAGACTATGTTGAAAAACGCCGAGTACTATTTGGACGGGTTACAGAGATGGGAGCATCGCTGAGAGAAGTGTGTAGAGTTACAAGGAGACTATGTTGAAAAACGCCGAGTACTATTTGGACGGGTTACAGAGATGGGAGCATTGCTGAGAGAAGTGTGTAGAGCTACAAGGAGACTATGTTGAAAAACACCGAGTACTATTTGGACGGGTTACAGAGATGGGAGCATCGCTGAGAGAAGTGTGTAGAGCTACAAGGAGACTATGTTGAAAAACGCCGAGTACTATTTCGACGGGTTACAGAGATGGGAGCATTGCTGAGAGAAGTGTGTAGAGTTACAAGGAGACTATGTTGAAAAACACCGAGTACTATTTGGACGGGTTACAGAGATGGGAGCATTGCTGGGAGAAGTGTGTCGAGTTACAAGGGGACTATGTTGAAAAACGACGAGTACTATTTGGACGGGTTACAGAGATGAGAGCATCGCTGGGAGAAGTGTGTAGAGTTACAAGGAGACTATGTTGAAAAACGCCGAGTACTATTTGGACGTGTTACAGAGATGGGAGCATCGCTGGGAGAAGTGTGTAGAGTTACAAGGAGACTATGTTGAAAAACGACGAGTACTATTTGGACGTGTTACGGAGATGGGAACATCGCTGGGAGAAGTGTGTAGAGTTACAAGGAGACTATGTTGAAAAACGCCGAGTACTATTTGAACGTGTTACGGAGATGGGAACATCGCTGGGAGAAGTGTGTAGAGTTACAAGGAGACCATGTTGAAAAACGCCGAGTACTACTTGGACGGGTTACAGAGATGGGAGCATCGCTGGGAGAAGTGTGTAGAGTTACAAGGAGACTATGTTGAAAAACGCCGAGTACTATTTGGACGTGTTACGGAGATGGGAACATCGCTGGGAGAAGTGTGTAGAGTTACAAGGAGACCATGTTGAAAAACGACGAGTACTATTTGGACGGGTTACAGAGATGGGAGCATTGCTGGGAGAAGTGTGTAGAGTTACAAGGAGACTATGTTGAAAAACGCCGAGTACTATTTGGACGTGTTACAGAGATGGGAGCATCGCTGGGAGAAGTGTGTAGAGTTACAAGGAGACTATGTTGAAAAACGCCGAGTACTACTTGGACGGGTTACAGAGATGGGAGCATCGCTGGGAGAAGTTTGTAGAGTTACAAGGAGACTATGTTGAAAAACGCCGAGTACTATTTGGACGGGTTACAGAGATGGGAGCATCGCTGGGAGAAGTGTGTAGAGTTACAAGGAGACTATGTTGAAAAACGCCGAGTACTATTTGGACGGGTTACAGAGATGGGAGCATTGCTGGGAGAAGTGTGTAGAGTTACAAGGAGACCATGTTGAAAAACGACGAGTACTATTTGGACGGGTTACAGAGATGGGAGCATTGCTGGGAGAAGTGTGTAGAGTTACAAGGAGACTATGTTGAAAAACACCGAGTACTATTTGGACGTGTTACAGAGATGGGAGCATCGCTGGGAGAAGTGTGTAGAGTTACAAGGAGACTATGTTGAAAAACGCCGAGTACTACTTGGACGGGTTACAGAGATGGGAGCATCGCTGGGAGAAGTTTGTAGAGTTACAAGGAGACTATGTTGAAAAACGCCGAGTACTATTTGGACGGGTTACAGAGATGGGAGCATCGCTGGGAGAAGTGTGTAGAGTTACAAGGAGACTATGTTGAAAAACGCCGAGTACTACTTGGACGGGTTACAGAGATGGGAGTATCGCTGGGAGAAGTGTGTAGAGTTACAAGGAGACTATGTTGAAAAACGCCGAGTACTATTTGGACGGGTTACAGAGATGGGAGCATCGCTGGGATAAGTGTGCAGAGTTACAAGGAGACTATGTTGAAAAATGCCGAGTACTATTTGGACGGGTTACAGAGATGGGAGCATCGCCGGGAGAAGTGTGTAGAGTTACAAGGAGACTATGTTGAAAAACGCCGAGTACTATTTGGACGGGTTACAGAGATGGGAGCATCGCTGGGAGAAGTGTGTAGAGTTGCAAGGAGACTATGTTGAAAAACGTCGAGTACTATTTGGACGGGTTACAGAGATGGGAGCATCGCCGGGAGAAGTGTGTAGAGTTACAAGGAGACTATGTTGAAAAACGCCGAGTACTATTTGGACGGGTTACAGAGATGGGAGCATCGCTGGGAGAAGTGTGTAGAGTTACAAGGAGACTATGTTGAAAAACGCCGAGTACTATTTGGACGGGTTACAGAGATGGGAGCATCGCTGGGAGAAGTGTGTAGAGTTACAAGAAGACTATGTTGAAAAACGCCGAGTATTATTTGGACGGATTACAGAGATGGGAACATCGATGGGATAAGTGTGTAGGGTTACAAGGAGACTTTGCTGAAAATCGCCGAGTACTATTTGGACGGGTTACAGAGATGGGAACATCGCAGGGAGAAGTGTGTAGAGTTACAAGGAGACTTTGCTGAAAATCGCCGTGTACTATTTGGACGGATTACAGAGATGGAAGCATCGCTGGGAGAAGTGTCTAGAGTTACAAGGAGACTATGTTGATAAATAAATAAAAGTTCTGAAGAAATGTCTTATATCTTTATTAGGTCGAAAACTTTTCAGACCACCTATGTAAATACCGAAAATAGATTAAGAGTGTTTAAGGTTCAATACGGTTAGGTAAAGTACTTATTAAATGGTCATATATGGAATTAAAATTGCTGATGTTAAAGAGCTTACAGCGTAGCATTAATTTACAGTTGATAAAGTAGGTAGAACACTAACACAAAACAGAGGTTCAAAACGTTTGACGTTTTTACCAAATTTTATACAAGTTTTGCCTTAAACTTGGATTTATTCCTTAAGCCTAAATACTGAGATACAATGAGTCTTTGTTCACTGTCAACTTTTCAGTGATTGGAAATTAATTGTTCTTTCATACTAGCCGTGTGTAGGACGCACTATGAAAGGTTAGAGTCAGACTGAAAAATTCAATGCCATAGCCGGGATTTGAACCACGGATCTTCTGGTCTTCGCCCAGCCGCTCTAAACCATTGAGCTACTGTGGCCAACGTGCTAACATGACATTAAATTCTCCAACTGACTTTCAGTGATTAGCAAATAAAATGTAGGTATTTGGCTAATGTAAAAATATTATTTCACGGAAGCTCAGCCGATGTGAGAGTTATGGCGAAATTTTCACTGTAATTACAGAAGAACGTCTGTGCTATCGACACGTAAAGTACGTATATGTGTGTTCTTGGAAAAAACAGTACACCTAGCCTGTACTGATGTAAATAACATCCTGAAAGAACAAGGTCTGTAAATTTAGTTGATCTAGGTCAATGCCTTGGCGGTTTCTTACCTGACTTCGAACTAGGCCACTTTGAAAATTATGGAAAACAGTGTCATATAACCAACATTCATGTTTAATTATAAATAATGGAACGTCTCGCAACGATCTAGCAAATATAAATACAAACAAAATTATGAACAGGAACCAACTAAAATTAAATCCATAGCTCTAAAATACGGAAGCTGAATTTTCTGAAAGAGAACATTTCTAATCCTTCTAAACTGTTGGCTTTACTTACGTAAGTGCTTGGTGTTTTATGATAAATCTAGTGACTGTTCCTTGTTACAGGCTTACAACGCCGCGGACCGTCGCACACCACGACCTATAGCTACCTCACTCGAAAGGAAATGAAGTCTATTGAAACGCGCAGAATTCCTGGTTCGAAGACGCGAGCCGAAGTGAGGGATGAATGAATTGATTTGATTTATTGATTCATCCATTAAAACATGTACATATTATAGGACACGTCAAATTAAAAACTAAGTACAATATTTATAATTAAGTTAGCTAACTAAATATTTATAAATTTAAAAATTCATCCACGCTATAGAAGCTATTGGCTCTAAGGAAGTTTAATAACAATTTCTTAAATTGATGTTGTGATTCAATATGTTTTATAGATTCAGGTAGCTCATTGTGAAGATGTAAGTCAGCATATGTGAAACTATTTTCATACATCTTTGTTTTGTGTGCCTTCACAAATAAATTATTCTTTGTCCTAGTGTTGTGTATATGAATTTCAGAATTTGTTTTGAATAAACTTAGACTTGCTTTTATATGTACAAGAGTTCCATATATATATATATATATATATATATATGGAGAGGTAAGATACCTAATTTACTGAAGTATGGCTTACAACTAGTTGTGCTTGAGAGATCTGCTATGATTCTAAAATAATTATTTTCTATAATTATTTTCCTTTGGTATCTGAATACTTTCATACTGTCTTTAGCATTTCCCCAAAAATTATACCATATGCCAACAAACTGTGTATATATGAAAAGTACACTATTCTCCGAACTTTCAAGCTTGACATGCCTGTAATTGCCCTGATTAAGAAACACATGTTACTAAGTTTTTTCGTCAAGTTCTCTATGTGAGTTTCCCAACTTAAATTTTCATCTAGGATTAGTCCCAGAAATTTGATAGTTTTTACATAATGTATTTGGTCTTGTCCCAGCATTAATTTTGGATACAATTGACTTTCACTCATTTTATTATAGAAGCTTAGGGCTGCTGTTTTCTCCTTACTCAATATTAACATATTGGCACTAAACCATTTTTAATATATTTTAGACTATTTTCAATATGTACATCTGCCCCTTCCTTATTCACCCCTTTGATAAAAATATTTGTATCATCTGCAAAAAGTGTAACATTTATATCTGTTCTGTTTTCTACATTATCTGCCAAATCATTAATGTACACTTTAAATAAGAGGTCCAAGCACCGAACCTTGAGGGACCCCATATTTCATTATAGCGCTACTTGAAATCTGAGTTTTAACTTCACTCGTTTCGCTATCAAAATACTTTATTTCCACCGATGTCTCTCTCTTCTCCAGATAAGATCTGAACCAATTTAAAGCTAACTCCCTTATACCATACGAGGATAATTTTTCTAGTAAAAGTTTGTGATCAACCAGATCAAACGCCTTTGTAAGATCTAAAAAAATGCCTATCCCTAATTGTTTACTATCTAGTGTTTCATACACTTGTTCAATGAAATTCGTCAGTGCAGAACTTGTTGATTTACTTTTTCGAAAACCATTTTGATTGTCATTAATTACTTTAATTTTTTCCAAAAAGCTTGTTCCTCTTTTATACATTATTTGTTCGAAGATCTTTGCAAAAGTTGAAATTATGGAAATTGGCCTGTAATTTCTTACCTCCCCTTTGTTACCTTTTTTAAAGATGGGTTTCACTTAACCTTTTTTTAACCTGTAGGGGGACGTCCCACTTGAAAGTGAAAGATTTCAATCAGTTAGACAGCCCTCTGGTGTCCAATGGGAATGTCCTTGCCCTTACCTTACAAGCACCTGCGCCATCTCTCTGGTGCTATCCCCCCAGGGGTCTACTGCGGTAGGTACGGGAATTGGTGATCCCGGGTTCCCGAGCCACATCCGTGTTTGACCCTAATTTAAGTTAAAGTAAATTAAACTAAATTCAAAGTGAAGTCAAAGCAAAGCCAGAGCAAGGCCTAAGTGGAGCCAAAGCGGAGTCAGAGCAATGCCAGAGTAAAGCCAGAACAAAACCAGAGAAAAATACAGAAAAGCCAGAGCCAAGCCAGAGCTTAGCCAGAGCGAAGCCACAGTCAAGCCAGAGTTAAGTTACAGTATGAAGTTAGTGTGAGGCCAGAGCGAAGCCAGAGCAGGACCGGAGGCGGGCCGGAACCTAGCCACAGCCAAGCTAGAGTGGGACCGGAGTGGTGACCGGAGCCTAGCCAGAGTGAAGCCAAAGTCTAGCCAGAGCCAAGCTAGAGTGGGACCGGAGTGGTGACCGGAGCCTAGCCAGAGTGAAGCCAAAGCCTAGCCAGAGTTAAGTTACAGTATGAAGTTAGTTTGAGGCCAGAGCGAAGCTAAAGCGAAGCCAGAGCAGGACCGGAGGCGGGCTGAAACCTTGCCAGAGCCAAACCAGAGCGAAGCTAGAGCCAAACCGCAATTATGTTAAAGAATGAAGTTAGAGTGAGGCCAGAACGAAGCCAGAGCGGGACCGAAGGTAGACGTTTAACCACAGAGGCTCTACTCCCATTAGTCCTGGACCCGTAGTTCAAAGGATCCTGGCCTCCTTCAAACAGGGAGTTACCGAGCTGTCCCAAAAGGGCGCCCGGCGCCTCCGTGGGGCTTTCCATAGGGCAAGACCTAGACACTAACAAGCCCCCCCCTCATCTGGTTCTGTGGACTCAAGACCGAATGGAAGTGGATACGTCACTTACGCGAGTCAACTCCAAAATGGGAAGGCTACGGATATGACCTCGATGGGGCCGCCTGGTGATCTAGCACACCTTCTACTAGCTATGCTAGCTAGTACGTAGGAATATTAATGGCTTCCCTCAACCCCGTCCGGAGACGTACCCGATCTCCCACGGGTATTGGGAACCACTGCCCCGTCGAGTCCAACCCAATCCTAACAACTCCCAATCAGGGAGGGCCTCGAATGTTCGGCCCGAGATTCCTCTAGTAACATCGGAGGTACCACGAGTGCTAGGGGTCTATACCGACCGCACCACGGCAGCTGAAGAGGACGGATCCCCTATCCTACGGAGATTGAAGGTAGACCGGAGGTAAGCCAGAGTCAAGTTAGAATGAATTCAGAGTGAAGTTTGAGTGAGGTTAGAGTGGAGCCTGAGCGAAGACAGATTGGTACCAGAGTCAAGCCAGAGCGTGACCGGAGTGGTGACCGGAGCCTAGCCAGAGCAAAGTGAGTGGGAAGCTAGAGCTAAGCCAGAGATGGGTTACAGAATGAGGTTGGAGTGAGGCCAGAGCGAAGCCAGAGCGGGGCCGAAGGTGGGCCGGACCCTAACCAGAGCCAAGCCAGAGCCAAGCTAGAGTGCATTTAGAGTGAAGTTAATGTGAGGTTAGAGTGAAGCCAGAGCAAAGCCAGAGCAAAGCCAGGGCTAAGCCAGAGTGGGACCGGAGGGGTGACCGAAGCCTAGCCAGAGCCAAGCCTGAGCGAAGCCAGAGTCAAGCCAGAGTTAAGCTAGAGAACGAAGTTTGTGTAAGGCCAGAGTGAAGCCAGGGCTAGACCGGTGCGGGGCTGGAAGCTAGCCAGAGCCAAGTTAAAGTAAATTTAGAGTGAAGTTAATGTGAGGTTAGAGTGAAGCCAGAGCAAAGCCAGAGTGGGACCGGAGTGGTGACCGAAGCCAAGCCTGAGCGAAGCCAGAGTCAAGCCAGAGTTAAGCTAGAGAACGAAGTTTGTGTAAGGCCAGAGTGAAGCCAGGGCTAGACCGGAGCGGGGCTGGAAGCTAGCCAGAGCCAAGTTAAAGTAAATTTAGAGTGAAGTTAATGTGAGGTTAGAGTGAAGCCAGAGCAAAGCCAGAGCAAAGCCAGGGCTAAGCCAGAGTGGGACCGGAGGGGTGACCGAAGCCTAGCCAGAGCCAAGCCTGAGCGAAGCCAGAGTCAAGCCAGAGTTAAGCTAGAGAACGAAGTTTGTGTAAGGCCAGAGTGAAGCCAGGGCTAGACCGGAGCGGGGCTGGAAGCTAGCCAGAGCCAAGTTAAAGTAAATTTAGAGTGAAGTTAATGTGAGGTTAGAGTGAAGCCAGAGCAAAGCCAGAGCAAAGCCAGGGCTAAGCCAGAGTGGGACCGGAGTGGTGACCGAAGCCTAGCCAGAGCCAAGCCTGAGCGAAGCCAGAGTCAAGCCAGAGTTAAGCTAGAGAACGAAGTTTGTGTAAGGCCAGAGTGAAGCCAGGGCTAGACCGGAGCGGGGCTGGAAGCTAGCCAGAGCTAAGTTAAAGTAAATTTAGAGTGAAGTTAGAGTGAGGTTTGAGTGAAGCCGGAGCGAAGCCAGAACGAAACCAGTGCCAAACAAAAGCGGAACCGGAGCGGTGACCGGGGCCTAGCCAGAGCGAGGCCAGCGTGGAGCCAAAGGCAAGTCAGAGTTAAGTTACAGAATGAAGTTCGTGTGAGGCCAGAGCGAAGCGAGAGCTAGACCGGAGCGGGGCCGGAAGCTAGCCAGAGCCAAGCCAGAGCTAAGTTAAAGCTAGAGCAGAGAAAGGGCAAGGGCAAAGTAAAGCCAAAGCAAAGCAAAAGGAGAGCTAGAGCAAAGCTAATGCGAAGCTAAAGCAAAGTTAAAGCGGAGCCAGAGCAAAGCAAGGCAAAGCAAAGCAAGGTATAAGCAAAGGAAGGACAGAAAAGTGAAAAACAGTTTTTGAAAGGGCGCTAATGACCATGGAGTTCTTAAATATGAATCATTATCTCTGGTACTGCCCTGCATAGACGTAACTGTCCTGCCTTGTAACTTGAAAACACACCTGAAGTAGGCGACAAAAACAATAGAATGAGGGAAAGGAGGTAGTGGTAGTAGAGTAAGCTCCTGTATTTGTTTACTGACAATTGAAAGCCACGAATAACTCAAATTTAGGATGGATGGTCTACGGAAACCGAACCTCGCTCCTTCAGAATGCGAATCTGTCACCGACAAGCAATCTTTCTCGGCAGTCCATTATTAAAATATGTAGATAAAGTTTATAAATTTATTAGAAACCTAAATTCAATGGAAAAAGACAAAGGAAATATAAAAATCATTAAAGATGAAGAATTAGAGGAATATTATAAAAATTTCTGGTATACAGGAGATAAACAAAATTGGGAAATAGATAAATTATACAGTGCAGAAGTAGACCGGTTAGAAGTAGAAGAATTAATAGAAGTATAGCTAAAAGTAGAAATAGGAAAGCCTGAGGAATATATAATATTAATTTAGAATTAATTAAATATACTCCTAAAGAATTACATGACAGATTACTGCATCTATACAACGAGTGTTGGGAAACAAAAGAAATACCGCAATAATGGAAGATAGCTAAAGTGATAACAGTATTTAAGAAAGGGGAAAGAACGACCCGAAAATTATAGAGGGATTAGTTTATTGTGTGCTGCCTATAAAATATATGCCAAAATAATAAGTACTCGGTTAAACAAAACAACAGATGCAATACTCCTAGAAGAACAAACTGGTTTTAGAAAAGGAAGAAGCACCATTGACAATGATTTTACTCTTAAACAAATAATAGGAAAACGACAGGAACAAAATTTAGAGACGCACTTACTATTTATTGACTATTACAAAGCTTTTGATACTGTGGAAAATTTTAAATAATAGAGGCATACCTTTACAACTAATTGAGGCTATAAAAAGTATGTACATTGACACAAAAATAAAAATAAATAAAAGAGAACCAGTAATAGTTAATGGTGGCGTAAGACAAGGTTGTCCTTTATCAACCGTACTTTTTAATTTGTATGTTGACGAAATAGTAAGGATTTGGTCGAATAAAGTCAATGGAGGCATTAATGTATCAGGAGCTAAATTGAAAACTATGTTGTATGCAGATGATCAAATAATAATTGATACAAATGAAGATGATCTGCAGAACATGCTGTATTGTCTAGATAAAATTGCTACAGAATATGGAATGAAAATATCAGCAAATAAATCCAAAACCATGACATTTAAAGAAATTAATCCAGTAAGATAAAAAATAGTGTTAGATAACATAATAATTGAGCAGAAATCACACTTTAAGTATTTAGGATGTAATGTCTCGTACCAAGGGGAAGCTGATATGATAGAGAAAATAAATAAATTTAACTATATAACAGGCACAATAAAAGGAACATTAAAAAATAAAACAAGAAAGGACTCTATAATAAAACTACA